>JAHPZR010055724.1:77500-107500 GCA_019787425.1 Platygyra sinensis | reverse complement strand
AGCACTGTCACGGAGGTTTTGCTGTTTTCAGCTTCATTCGTTGCTAAAATCTTTACCTGGTACCTCTACTCGTTCCCAAAATGCTCAAACGGACTAAAAGAAACATATCAAACGAATGGTGGCTCAGAGAGCAAACCATGCATAATGAATTTCTGGCAATATTTTCAAGGAATGGCTCTAGCATTTGAAAAAACTGGCAAGTTTTTTTCAAATTTCAATCCATTTCCATCCTTGCCATGCTAAGTGCTAGGCAGCAATAAATGATTTCGGTGTAGAGATAAAGTCAAAGATAACAAAACTGCATCATTATTTTTGGGTTTCAATTGATGCAGGAACATATTTCGGCATTGTAAAATGACGCTAAATACCGTGACAGTGCCCCTTTAAGATAATGAAGTAAATCTGATGTTTGGCTTTTGGAAGCGCTCTTCCTGGAAATAACCATTTGGCATTCTGTAACTTGTCAGGATTTTGTTGTGTTCAGCCAAACTTTATTCGTTTAGTAGTGTTGTTTAAACATCGAAATACGGCTGTCTAATTAAAATTCGTATCTCGTTAATACCTCGCACAAAGAGCCAGCAAAAGTGTGATTAAGAGCCAACAAAAGTGTGATTACAACAATCAACACTGAGGTGTTTGTTTGTGTATGATTGAACCCAAGAGCACACAAACAGATAATGATATGGACTAGGCGGGCTTAAGATTGAGAAGAGGACAGCCCACGAACTTGGAGTTGAGCCATTGTTCTACTAGTAATACTTATGTTGTATGAAATATTTAACAACAACTTTTCTCTCTTAACTTAGTGTTATCCTTAACTTTTAATCGGTGAAAATCAAGATTGTAACTTTTATATTGTTCACGTTACCTTACTTAGGTCAACCACTTAGAAATAGTTGGTTTAAATCAAGGTAGAAAAAGTTTTAGTCTACCTTGATAACCTCGAAGGAAAATATGCTAAATAATTTGGTGCGCAGTCGCACTTAGGCCTTATGTGAATTGCGCATTACGTTAGCCTAACTGACAGTTTGACATTGATTTCATGGATCAGGTGGTTGCCCCTTTAAAAAGGAACTTGACGAGAGAACTTCTAGAAGTTGTTGTTGTTGTTGTTGTTGTTGTTGAAGTCGCAGTTGTTGTTGCTGCTGTTGCTGTTGTAGTTGAAGTTGTAATAGCTGTTTTCAGTCAAGAGCTGAAGTTTGAAAACGTGACAACTGTACTAGAGAGATCATCATTGCGAATTAAAGTGGAGTAACCAAACAGACGAGTGTTGGAGTGATCTGCTAATTCCCCAAAAGATTACTTCAACACATTGCTGTTAGCACGTGGGCTCTCTGGAGACTGAAGCCAAATAAAGGTTAATTATCAGCGTATTATAGCGTCAAGATAGTAATCTCGTGCGAAGCTAGTCGACTGTTGTTGTTGAGCAAATAGGCCTTTTGCAACAAACAATCACATGGTACAAAATCCGCCATGCTGGAGGGCAAGCTCATTATTATTCCCGCACTGGGACTTTAAAACAAAGAGACCTTAACCAGTCAAGCGTGACTGGCCTTTGTTTTAATGTCCCACTGCGGGAATAATAATGAGTTTGCCCTCCAGCATGGCGGATTTTGTACCATGTGATCGTTTGTTCCAAAAGGCCTATTATCTAGTTCCTCGCTTATGTAAAGAAAAGTACATATATGATTAAATTTTCGTTTTCGTTTTACTGCTTTTTCTGTGCACCTTTTTCATTTTAATTCCAGGCCGTCGATCGCCTTCTCAGTCGGACACGTGTTTCCGATGTCAGCCAGGGTTTTCAAATTTAGCCGGCGCCCGGCGCAAGTCACCGGCTACTTCAAGCATTTGCGCCGGGTACTTTTCGTAATTCCAAATTTTATTAACTACTCAATTATGTTTCACTAAGTAATCGTGATCTGATCTTTTCGAGGAAATAAATAAACACCAACTGATGAAAACAATTAAACAGTGCGGCTATCACATGTACCTCTTGATCTTCGAAGCAGTGTCCAACCATTTTTCTTGGGAGGAGCACGCAATTGCTAATTAAACTCTTAGTTCTTTATGTTGAAATTAAAATGAAACAAAGTCATAAAGAAAGTATATTCAGTTGACTGTATTGAGAAGACAGGTAGAGAAAGTTCACAACCAAAGCTAGAACAGTAAAGTAAATAGTTTTTCCGCTAAGAATTCTAAAATTCAGGTGACAGTAGCTGAGTATTGGGAAACTCGGATAAAATGAAGGCATATACTTTGCAATATTGAGTTTTAATTAACTACTCTCTGATATGTAGCCTGCGAACAGGCTCCCGGTTCGGTTGGTTTAGGGTGAGATAGACGAGTGTGCTCTAGGGCGAGCGGGGCGAGCCGAGAGCGGTCTGGCGAGGAGGGAGTGCGCAGGGGAGCCTGTAGACATTCCATTGATGCCGCCGTTCCATGATACCAGCTCCTGGTATCAAGATCTGATTGGTTGAATCGATGACTGTAGACAGCTCTGAGATAAATAATTGACAGATCTTGACAACTGCTTGTAAATTAGCATAATTCTTGCCGAGACCGTCAACAACGGCTTCCGTGTGCAATGGACAGTTCACTTACGACGAATTTGAAGCGGCTTTGAGCAATTTTTGCAACATTTTCGTCATATCTCTTGTTTGAAACGTGAGCAGAAGCTATGCCTGGAAACTGTGGCGTAGAAGCGCGATGTTTTCGGAATTCTACGGACTGGTTTCGGGAAGAGCCTAATTTTTCAATTGCTGCCGCGTCTGTGATGGTAAATAAAATAGACAGGCCAAACACGACTCCTACAGTTCGTGCCATTTGTAGATTTGCCGTTCATTTTTTCGGTCTTTCGACCTTTTTGTCGCTTCACTCTTGTTCATGAAAGGCATTTCGTATTGTGTTATAAGGAGAAAACTAGAGCCGTTAGATCGTGCTAGGCGGCAAATTTTAAGAAGTCATAGGTCTGCATGATTTCCGCTGTTATCTGCGTGTTGCTTCGTTGCGTTTGACACCTCTATATTTTGCCATGTGTTAGTGTATTGTTTTGGCTCATTTCTATTGCAAGATTTGTTTTTTAAGTCTCCAAGTATTTGCTTTTAAGGGACAAAATATGACATTTACCGTGAACGTGTTGCTTTCTCGCATTTTATATTGTGACGCCCGGCTATGATTAGAACTGTTTGCAAGTACAGTAGGTAGATTCTTATCACGAGTGTCATATTTGCCCACCTACGTTTTCCTTCGTAGCTTTACTTCGAGAAAGCTATAGGCTTGTCTAGAGAAATTCTAATGTTTCTTGCAGCTATCTGATCGAGCTTATGTTCCTGGAGCTCGATGTATAGGTTTATTTCTCCTTTGATTGTTCTAGGGCCACAGGATTTAAATTTAACTCATTACCCGCAAGTCTGTCGACTGTGTTGCGTGTTGTATATGCCATTGTTTGTTTGGCTTAGTTCTACTTGCCGCCTAGCACGATCTAAAGGATCTAGTTTTCTCCTTTTCTCGTAGGAGTCGTGTTTGGCTTGTCTCCATTAATTATCACATTACGGTAGATTGTTTTAAAAAGCCGATTCATCAGCGCAGGGAAACCCATCAATTTTGACAGGTTTAATTACCTCCTTGACAGATATGTAACAGGCTAATCACCAAGGGGCGGAACTGTACATTGAAAACAATGTCTACAGGCTCCCCCGCGTCCCACTCGCTTCGCTCGCGGAGTCACGACACTCCGTCCCACTCGCTCGCCGAATTTTTTTTTTCCGATCTCGCTGGGAGCCTGTTCGCAGGCTATCTGATATGTAAATGCTTTATCAAATGTTACCCCAAAAGGCGGTGAAGTTTTTGTTGAGTTAGGACTTCAGTAGTTTTAGCATGTTCCAGGCTCTCGGTCAGTGAGGACGATCGAAAAAGGGAGCGGGCGACAAGCGGGATCAGCGGCGAGCGGGATCCGCGACGCGCCCTCTTTCCCTACCAGACCCTGCTTGATGCTCGTCCCGCGCTTCTTTCCGATCCGTCCCCACTGACCGAGAGCCCGGAACAGGCTACAGTAGTTTTCACGAAAAAGAAAATATCTGTAAGCTGATGCTAATTAATTGACATTTGACATTTTGACATTTGACATTTTTTGACAATTGACAGTTTGATGACTGAGTGGGAGCTGCATATAAACATTGAGAAAGCTACTGTCAATCATTTGCACCATGTTATCACGTAGGATTCTCAAATACTTTTCACACTGCAGACACCTGCTTTTAAATACAACATAAAACTCTAACTGGGACATTATTGAGAGAAAACGAAACATTACTCTAGAGAAAAGGCCAACAGGAAAGATAAGCAAATCCTTTCACGTTACCTAAACAACCTGAAGAACATACTGGAAGATAAGAACATAAAAAGATACGGAGCGTAGAATCAATTGAACGCAGAGTGCTTCCAGTCTGACCTGCTGCTCGCAGTCTTGTAGCTAGTAGCTTTAACGACTGCTTAAAGAAATAAACACGATTCGAATTGCAATCAGGAATGAATAGTGTAAAATAATGGCTATGCTTCGAGTCTTCGTTTTAACTTTATTTGACATTCACGTTAATCAGCTTTTTTCAAATTGAGATGGGCCAGTATTTTCTGCGTTATGGTAATTATAGCGGGAAAGATGATCACGCTGTAATATTGAATAATGTCTAAAGGCTGGAAGAACTTAATACTAAACAAATGTAAGACATTTTACAGCGTTTTCAATTTGGGTTGAAACCACTTTATCAGACAATAATAATAACGATAATAATAAGAAGAATCTTCAAGCGAAAAGCGAAAAAAAGCAGAAAAAGCGAGCTGGGATATTTACTGGGGGACAGTTACTGGGCCATGAAACGTCAAAAAAATCATTAAGCAGAACCACAAAAAACTGCGAAGTCATTTTAAATATGAACAAGGCCAAGCTAAGCGCTACCAAAAATTTAAAAATTCATCGCTTGAACGGGGTTTCGTTAGGCGAAATAACCGCATTGAGAAAAAGATAATCTCATTTGGCGTGGTTTAGCCCGGTGTGCAAGCCTCCCATATTCAAATGTTTAGCTCACTTGATGTGTAATTACAGCTCAAGTTTTTGCAGTTGTAGCTGATAAATTGAGCAATTATCAACTGAAAGACCATAAAATGAAGCTTTCGGTGCAATTCGGGGTCAGGATTGTAAACTATAGAGTAGCGCCGCTAAATTTTTGCAGACGGACAAGCGAATACAACACACCTTCCCAGACATCTACCACATGAAATGGTGCTAATTAAATTTTACTACCAGTTTGGAAATGACAGTACCTAAAAACAAGGTTGTCTCACAAAAGAGGGTGTGAATGGGGTTAACTGACCAGCGACAAAGGGCTAGAAAATATTACAGACTAATGCCAAAACGAGTAAAAAATTACCGACTAGCGACAAAAAATTAACTGGGATTTACCGGCAACCGACAAAGGTCGAAAATTTTAACCGACAACCGACAAAGTAATGAAATTTTAACCGACAACCGACATGCGAAAATACTGCGAAATAAAAAAGTAAAACTGTTCTATATATGCAGTTATATATGAAAATAAGAATATATGCAAGTGGTTAGATCATGAATGCCGGTGATGAGAGGCATTATTGAATGCTAATAAGCCCTGGGAACTGGTGGGAGTTTTAAGAACAGGGATAAGCAAGAAAGCAATTAAGCAGTTCCTTGATTGAAATCACTGGTTAGACTTTTTGGTGTCCTCTTTATTGTGAGAAAAACAAACTACGTGCCATCTCCTCTGCTGTCTCCACCCAGATCCTTCTCTTTTGGCAGACAGGTGCAAAAGCTTTTTACAGAAACTGACTCTCAGTGAGTTGAATCTAGTCCTCCAAGTATTCGCCGTTGAAGAAATCATATGCCAATGCCCGGTTTATATAACAGGAGTCTCTTTCTCAAAAGGCTGACATGGATACTCGGGAAAACTTGTTCTCTCTGCAGGGTAAACAATCATAACACATTTGCGCAGCAGCCATTGATTAGGTGGCTTGCGCTGTCATTATATTGGACATTAAAATTTCTAAATTTAAACATAGACAAGGAGCAGTCTCTGTTAGTCTCGTGAAACATGCCAAATTGTCAAATAGCTATTTTCCCGCGAATGACAACCGATGAAGAAAAACATTTATACCGCCTTCTGACACGGGATTATAAATAAAGGACACTATTACTGAATGTGGCGAAACTAGAAGTTGATGGGCCGGTACGAACGGAAAGAGAATCTGAGGGACTATGTCACAAGATATGAACAAAACGATGAATGGAACACAGCCATCGAGCTGTTACTGGAATCCTACAGCAGAAAAAATCGGTAAAACATTTGCTTTATGCCTGATTTTTCTTGTTTCGCTGGCTGGGAACACCGTCATCGGAATAATTGTCTACAAGACGAAAACCTTGAGAAAACCTATCAACTATATAATAACCAACATGGCCATGTCCGATCTGCTGTATGCGATCTTCTGGATTCCTCAGGATATTCAATTGCTCTACATAAAATCCTGGCTGATCGGTGGTCCTCTTGGCCAGGCCTTATGTAAGCTGACTGCCTTCTTACCAAATGTCTCCATTATTGTGTCTATTCAGAGCCTGGTTCTGATAGCAGTGGATCGATTTGGAGCTGTTGTATTTCCCCTCCGTTCTCCACTCATCAGTTCAAAGCTGTGCCCTTTCTTTATTCTCGCCACTTGGATCATCGCGATGGCTGTCTACTCCCCATTGCTCGTCGCCTTCAAATTGGTTGAACTTCCAAGAGCGTCTTTTTGTGAGATACCTGTGGCAGACTTTGATAATTACCTCGTGCCAATTTTGATTGTATTCTATCTAATCCCGTTGGTGTTGATTATCATACTTTACATTACCATCTATATAAAGCTCAAGTCACAGAAGATTCCAGGCGAGCAATCGACCAACGCTACAAACGAACGCACACAGCGCTAAACAATGTACTTTGTTGGAGTTGTTGTGTAGCGTTGGTCGATTGCTCGCACGGGAATCGTCTGTGACTTGAGCTTTTATAGATGGTAATGTAAAGTATGATAATCAACACCAACGGGATTAGATAGAATACAATCAAAATTGGCACGAGGTAATTATCAAAGTCTGCCACAGGTATCTCACAAAAAGACGCTCTTGGAAGTTCAACCAATTTGAAGGCGACGAGCAATGGGGAGTAGACAGCAATCGCGATGATCCAAGTGGCGAGAAAAAGAAAGGGCACAGCTTTGAACTGATGAGTGGAGAACGGAGGGGAAATACAACAGCTCCAAATCGATCCACTGCTATCAGAACCAGGCTCTGAATAGACACAATAATGGAGACATTTGGTAAGAAGGCAGTCAGCTTACATAAGGCCTGGCCAAGAGGACCACCGATCAGCCAGGATTTTATGTAGAGCAATTGAATATCCTGAGGAATCCAGAAGATCGGATACAGCAGATCGGACATGGCCATGTTGGTTATTATATAGTTGATAGGTTTTCTCAAGGTTTTCGTCTTGTAGACAATTATTCCGATGACGGTGTTCCCAGCCAGCGAAACAAGAAAAATCAGGCATAAAGCAAATGTTTTACCGATTTTTTCTGCTGTAGGATTCCAGTAACAGCTCGATGGCTGTGTTCCATTCATCGTTTTGTTCATATCTTGTGACATAGTCCCTCAAATTCTCTTTCCGTTCGTACCGGCCCATCAACTTCTAGTTTCGCCACATTCAGTAATAGTGTCCTTTATTTATAATCCCGTGTCAGAAGGCGGTATAAATGTTTTTCTTCATCGGTTGTCATTCGCGGGAAAATAGCTATTTGACAATTTGGCATGTTTCACGAGACTAACAGAGACTGCTCCTTGTCTATGTTTAAATTTAGAAATTTTAATGTCCAATATAATGACAGCGCAAGCCACCTAATCAATGGCTGCTGCGCAAATGTGTTATGATTGTTTACCCTGCAGAGAGAACAAGTTTTCCCGAGTATCCATGTCAGCCTTTTGAGAAAGAGACTCCTGTTATATAAACCGGGCATTGGCATATGATTTCTTCAACGGCGAATACTTGGAGGACTAGATTCAACTCACTGAGAGTCAGTTTCTGTAAAAAGCTTTTGCACCTGTCTGCCAAAAGAGAAGGATCTGGGTGGAGACAGCAGAGGAGATGGCACGTAGTTTGTTTTTCTCACAATAAAGAGGACACCAAAAAGTCTAACCAGTGATTTCAATCAAGGAACTGCTTAATTGCTTTCTTGCTTATCCCTGTTCTTAAAACTCCCACCAGTTCCCAGGGCTTATTAGCATTCAATAATGCCTCTCATCACCGGCATTCATGATCTAACCACTTGCATATATTCTTATTTTCATATATAACTGCATATATAGAACAGTTTTACTTTTTTATTTCGCAGTATTTTCGCATGTCGGTTGTCGGTTAAAATTTCATTACTTTGTCGGTTGTCGGTTAAAATTTTCGACCTTTGTCGGTTGCCGGTAAATCCCAGTTAATTTTTTGTCGCTAGTCGGTAATTTTTTACTTGTTTTGGCATTAGTCTGTAATATTTTCTAGCCCTTTGTCGCTGGTCAGTTAACCCCATTCACACCCTCCTTTGTGAGACAACCTTGTTTTTAGGTACTGTCATTTCCAAACTGGTAGTAAAATTTAATTAGCACCATTTCATGTGGTAGATGTCTGGGAAGGTGTGTTGTATTCGCTTGTCCGTCTGCAAAAATTTAGCGGCGCTACTCTATAGTTTACAATCCTGACCCCGAATTGCACCGAAAGCTTCATTTTATGGTCTTTCAGTTGATAATTGCTCAATTTATCAGCTACAACTGCAAAAACTTGAGCTGTAATTACACATCAAGTGAGCTAAACATTTGAATATGGGAGGCTTGCACACCGGGCTAAACCACGCCAAATGAGATTATCTTTTTCTCAATGCGGTTATTTCGCCTAACGAAACCCCGTTCAAGCGATGAATTTTTAAATTTTTGGTAGCGCTTAGCTTGGCCTTGTTCATATTTAAAATGACTTCGCAGTTTTTTGTGGTTATGCTTAATGATTTTTTTGACGTTTCATGGCCCAGTAACTGTCCCCCAGTAAATATCCCAGCTCGCTTTTTCTGCTTTTTTTCGCTTTTCGCTTGAAGATTCTTCTTATTATTATCGTTATTATTATTGTCTGATAAAGTGGTTTCAACCCAAATTGAAAACGCTGTAAAATGTCTTACATTTGTTTAGTATTAAGTTCTTCCAGCCTTTAGACATTATTCAATATTAAGCGTGATCATCTTTCCCGCTATAATTACCATAACGCAGAAAATACTGGCCCATCTCAATTTGAAAAAAGCTGATTAACGTGAATGTCAAATAAAGTTAAAACGAAGACTCGAAGCATAGGCATTATTTTACACTATTCATTCCTGATTGCAATTCGAATCGTGTTTATTTCTTTAAGCAGTCGTTAAAGCTACTAGCTACAAGACTGCGAGCAGCAGGTCAGACTGGAAGCACTCTGCGTTCAATTGATTCTACGCTCCGTATCTTTTTATGTTCTTATCTTCCAGTATGTTCTTCAGGTTGTTTAGGTAACGTGAAAGGATTTGCTTATCTTTCCTGTTGGCCTTTTCTCTAGAGTAATGTTTCGTTTTCTCTCAATAATGTCCCAGTTAGAGTTTTATGTTGTATTTAAAAGCAGGTGTCTGCAGTGTGAAAAGTATTTGAGAATCCTACGTGATAACATGGTGCAAATGATTGACAGTAGCTTTCTCAATGTTTATATGCAGCTCCCACTCAGTCATCAAACTGTCAATTGTCAAAAAATGTCAAATGTCAAAATGTCAAATGTCAATTAATTAGCATCAGCTTACAGATATTTTCTTTTTCGTGAAAACTACTGTAGCCTGTTCCGGGCTCTCGGTCAGTGGGGACGGATCGGAAAGAAGCGCGGGACGAGCATCAAGCAGGGTCTGGTAGGGAAAGAGGGCGCGTCGCGGATCCCGCTCGCCGCTGATCCCGCTTGTCGCCCGCTCCCTTTTTCGATCGTCCTCACTGACCGAGAGCCTGGAACATGCTAAAACTACTGAAGTCCTAACTCAACAAAAACTTCACCGCCTTTTGGGGTAACATTTGATAAAGCATTTACATATCAGATAGCCTGCGAACAGGCTCCCAGCGAGATCGGAAAAAAAAAATTCGGCGAGCGAGTGGGACGGAGTGTCGTGACTCCGCGAGCGAAGCGAGTGGGACGCGGGGGAGCCTGTAGACATTGTTTTCAATGTACAGTTCCGCCCCTTGGTGATTAGCCTGTTACATATCTGTCAAGGAGGTAATTAAACCTGTCAAAATTGATGGGTTTCCCTGCGCTGATGAATCGGCTTTTTAAAACAATCTACCGTAATGTGATAATTAATGGAGACAAGCCAAACACGACTCCTACGAGAAAAGGAGAAAACTAGATCCTTTAGATCGTGCTAGGCGGCAAGTAGAACTAAGCCAAACAAACAATGGCATATACAACACGCAACACAGTCGACAGACTTGCGGGTAATGAGTTAAATTTAAATCCTGTGGCCCTAGAACAATCAAAGGAGAAATAAACCTATACATCGAGCTCCAGGAACATAAGCTCGATCAGATAGCTGCAAGAAACATTAGAATTTCTCTAGACAAGCCTATAGCTTTCTCGAAGTAAAGCTACGAAGGAAAACGTAGGTGGGCAAATATGACACTCGTGATAAGAATCTACCTACTGTACTTGCAAACAGTTCTAATCATAGCCGGGCGTCACAATATAAAATGCGAGAAAGCAACACGTTCACGGTAAATGTCATATTTTGTCCCTTAAAAGCAAATACTTGGAGACTTAAAAAACAAATCTTGCAATAGAAATGAGCCAAAACAATACACTAACACATGGCAAAATATAGAGGTGTCAAACGCAACGAAGCAACACGCAGATAACAGCGGAAATCATGCAGACCTATGACTTCTTAAAATTTGCCGCCTAGCACGATCTAACGGCTCTAGTTTTCTCCTTATAACACAATACGAAATGCCTTTCATGAACAAGAGTGAAGCGACAAAAAGGTCGAAAGACCGAAAAAATGAACGGCAAATCTACAAATGGCACGAACTGTAGGAGTCGTGTTTGGCCTGTCTATTTTATTTACCATCACAGACGCGGCAGCAATTGAAAAATTAGGCTCTTCCCGAAACCAGTCCGTAGAATTCCGAAAACATCGCGCTTCTACGCCACAGTTTCCAGGCATAGCTTCTGCTCACGTTTCAAACAAGAGATATGACGAAAATGTTGCAAAAATTGCTCAAAGCCGCTTCAAATTCGTCGTAAGTGAACTGTCCATTGCACACGGAAGCCGTTGTTGACGGTCTCGGCAAGAATTATGCTAATTTACAAGCAGTTGTCAAGATCTGTCAATTATTTATCTCAGAGCTGTCTACAGTCATCGATTCAACCAATCAGATCTTGATACCAGGAGCTGGTATCATGGAACGGCGGCATCAATGGAATGTCTACAGGCTCCCCTGCGCACTCCCTCCTCGCCAGACCGCTCTCGGCTCGCCCCGCTCGCCCTAGAGCACACTCGTCTATCTCACCCTAAACCAACCGAACCGGGAGCCTGTTCGCAGGCTACATATCAGAGAGTAGTTAATTAAAACTCAATATTGCAAAGTATATGCCTTCATTTTATCCGAGTTTCCCAATACTCAGCTACTGTCACCTGAATTTTAGAATTCTTAGCGGAAAAACTATTTACTTTACTGTTCTAGCTTTGGTTGTGAACTTTCTCTACCTGTCTTCTCAATACAGTCAACTGAATATACTTTCTTTATGACTTTGTTTCATTTTAATTTCAACATAAAGAACTAAGAGTTTAATTAGCAATTGCGTGCTCCTCCCAAGAAAAATGGTTGGACACTGCTTCGAAGATCAAGAGGTACATGTGATAGCCGCACTGTTTAATTGTTTTCATCAGTTGGTGTTTATTTATTTCCTCGAAAAGATCAGATCACGATTACTTAGTGAAACATAATTGAGTAGTTAATAAAATTTGGAATTACGAAAAGTACCCGGCGCAAATGCTTGAAGTAGCCGGTGACTTGCGCCGGGCGCCGGCTAAATTTGAAAACCCTGGCTGACATCGGAAACACGTGTCCGACTGAGAAGGCGATCGACGGCCTGGAATTAAAATGAAAAAGGTGCACAGAAAAAGCAGTAAAACGAAAACGAAAATTTAATCATATATGTACTTTTCTTTACATAAGCGAGGAACTAGATAATAGGCCTTTTGGAACAAACGATCACATGGTACAAAATCCGCCATGCTGGAGGGCAAACTCATTATTATTCCCGCAGTGGGACATTAAAACAAAGGCCAGTCACGCTTGACTGGTTAAGGTCTCTTTGTTTTAAAGTCCCAGTGCGGGAATAATAATGAGCTTGCCCTCCAGCATGGCGGATTTTGTACCATGTGATTGTTTGTTGCAAAAGGCCTATTTGCTCAACAACAACAGTCGACTAGCTTCGCACGAGATTACTATCTTGACGCTATAATACGCTGATAATTAACCTTTATTTGGCTTCAGTCTCCAGAGAGCCCACGTGCTAACAGCAATGTGTTGAAGTAATCTTTTGGGGAATTAGCAGATCACTCCAACACTCGTCTGTTTGGTTACTCCACTTTAATTCGCAATGATGATCTCTCTAGTACAGTTGTCACGTTTTCAAACTTCAGCTCTTGACTGAAAACAGCTATTACAACTTCAACTACAACAGCAACAGCAGCAACAACAACTGCGACTTCAACAACAACAACAACAACAACAACAACTTCTAGAAGTTCTCTCGTCAAGTTCCTTTTTAAAGGGGCAACCACCTGATCCATGAAATCAATGTCAAACTGTCAGTTAGGCTAACGTAATGCGCAATTCACATAAGGCCTAAGTGCGACTGCGCACCAAATTATTTAGCATATTTTCCTTCGAGGTTATCAAGGTAGACTAAAACTTTTTCTACCTTGATTTAAACCAACTATTTCTAAGTGGTTGACCTAAGTAAGGTAACGTGAACAATATAAAAGTTACAATCTTGATTTTCACCGATTAAAAGTTAAGGATAACACTAAGTTAAGAGAGAAAAGTTGTTGTTAAATATTTCATACAACATAAGTATTACTAGTAGAACAATGGCTCAACTCCAAGTTCGTGGGCTGTCCTCTTCTCAATCTTAAGCCCGCCTAGTCCATATCATTATCTGTTTGTGTGCTCTTGGGTTCAATCATACACAAACAAACACCTCAGTGTTGATTGTTGTAATCACACTTTTGTTGGCTCTTAATCACACTTTTGCTGGCTCTTTGTGCGAGGTATTAACGAGATACGAATTTTAATTAGACAGCCGTATTTCGATGTTTAAACAACACTACTAAACGAATAAAGTTTGGCTGAACACAACAAAATCCTGACAAGTTACAGAATGCCAAATGGTTATTTCCAGGAAGAGCGCTTCCAAAAGCCAAACATCAGATTTACTTCATTATCTTAAAGGGGCACTGTCACGGTATTTAGCGTCATTTTACAATGCCGAAATATGTTCCTGCATCAATTGAAACCCAAAAATAATGATGCAGTTTTGTTATCTTTGACTTTATCTCTACACCGAAATCATTTATTGCTGCCTAGCACTTAGCATGGCAAGGATGGAAATGGATTGAAATTTGAAAAAAACTTGCCAGTTTTTTCAAATGCTAGAGCCATTCCTTGAAAATATTGCCAGAAATTCATTATGCATGGTTTGCTCTCTGAGCCACCATTCGTTTGATATGTTTCTTTTAGTCCGTTTGAGCATTTTGGGAACGAGTAGAGGTACCAGGTAAAGATTTTAGCAACGAATGAAGCTGAAAACAGCAAAACCTCCGTGACAGTGCTCCTTTAACTGACGTCAAGGAAACCCAACCATAGCAACTGAGTGAATACAGCTGGAAAGGTCACGAAATGATGGTGTTCGATGAATATGAATAAACTCAAGCCTAATAACATAGCAATAGAGGGACTATAAATTTAGCAGTAATGAAACAGAAAGTCAAGTAACCCTTTTTTAATGCTCTCAAATATCACACGATTGCATGTATCACCCAACACCAAAAACAAGTTTTATCTTAACAAATTAATAACGAATGAGTAACTCAATAGAATACACTCTAGCTCGCATTTTTATTCTCTAACATGTGGTAGCGCAAAGAATGAAGTTCTTACGCTAAACTTCTGAAGGAAAACACATTTTATGTCTTCCTCGCTACGTTCGTTCGAAGTAAAATAGTTTCCTTTCTACAGTATGCTAACGCATAAAAAACACTACAATTTGAAGGCAGGCAGATTGCAATCACTTGTCTGTTGAAATACAAAGAAAAGGCAGCGATAATACCTCGACGGAAAAGTACCAGAAGTGCCCTGTCATCATGACTATAGCGGAAACGAGAAGAGTCAAGCGACAAGTTTCTTTCAGTGTCCTGCTTCTTTGACACATTCTGTTTCTTTTTCGAAGCTCTTTCCTGTGCTTTACGAAATGTATTTTCCTCTTCGGATTCACTGGCGAGATCCTCCGTCTGATATTCCTTGAAAGCGAGCCAACCTGCTTCACTTTTGTCAGCTAGTTTGATAATCTTCTGACGGCATTTCAGGCTTTTACTTAGCTCAGTACGCTTCTCCTCTGCTTTTTCTGTTAATAGATTGCTAACTTTACCAAGGGTTCCGGTTAAGTTCGGAGCTAAAAATAAATTAGCCTTTGTTTGCTCAGTGCGAACTTCAACTTTTCTGCTTTGGCAACTTTACTTAACTTTTGTCTCTCAGTCGCAGTTTGGGAAACGAGGCCAAACGAAAGGGTTTCGAATTTCTCGTCTAAACAATTCTTAACAAGTTCAAAAGCCGTCATACGTAGACGGCAACGAATAAGGAGTTTAAGGTAATTCCCTTGAAATTGTTCTACTATCAAACTTTTTTTGAAACTTGGCATAGTTAACATTCATAATATGAACATTAAAAAAACGCGATAAAAAAATGGGGTCACCGTTCTCGTTTACGCGTCAACAGGCTCTTAAAATGGGGTATTTTTACTGGCTGTGCGTTAAAAATTCGAATCACCTTCATACAGAAAGAAGTCTCGGTTACTTGAAAGACACAACATTTTAACTTGAAAGCAAAGCTTCATTTATTCACATAGGCAGTATTGCTTCATTTAAGCCGTTTTTGATTGCCTGGTTGAGGGAATATTGCACTTTTTCGGACAGTTCCGTGGTTAGCTTGAAGTCCTCGCCTTGGCCAAAATACATCCAGTAGGGAACTATTTTCCAAAAAAATCATGTTCTACTATCAAACTTTTTTCTTTTTCAAATATGTTTTTTATTTGACTGTTCTTAGCAAATACCTGAAAAAAAAGTCGGGGGGTCACCGTGCTCGTTTTAGAGAAAAGGAGCATTTATTTCGCTATCGAGCTTAGTTTGAGGGAAATCTCTTACGTTTTGCACGTGCACGCGCTCATATGCGCGCGCTAATGACGCAAAAATCGTGCGCAGTAGGGATGCGCAATGCAATACTAAGGAATTACCTTAAGGTGGCCGAACACAGTTTTCGCGCGCGCTTTTGCTGATGCAATTCAGCACGTGCACAAGGATTTCAAAGAACAAACAAGCCGTCAATAGAGCGATCATTTTATTTACTCAACACTCGCACTATCTGTGTTATTTTTCTCTATAATTGAAAGCAGTGTATTGATGGCTTTAGTCTTTCATTACAAAGATACGTTAGAAAAGGTAACGATGCAAAGAACCCAGCAATTTTCAGCTTTTCTTTGTTCCCGAAGGAACCCAGTTAAATGCAGCGCATGCGTAGTAAGTCGAAAAAATTGCGATTGAGTGAAAAATTGACTTTCGGAGATACGCCTATTTCTCGAGAACCACTCATTAGAATTTCACGAAATTTAGAGCGAAAATACTTTAGGAAATAAGTAACTGGAGGATTCAAAAAAATTAAAACTTAACAAAGGAAATTCAAGATATGCCAGTGAACCTTCAACGAAGGATAATTAAAGATCTGTTTGTTAAATTATTATTAAAATAGCGCTAACATGTGAGTATCGTTACAAGCTTGTTGCATGCAAATTATAAAGAAAATCTAATGACTAGATTTTCTGCAAATAAACAAAAGCGATTTTAAACGCCTGTTTATAATTGATCATGTTGCCATGGCAACGGCACATACGACAGTTGAATTATCAAAAAGTTGAAGTTTGTGTTGTTAACTTGCTTGCTGCCATTTTTGGCGACCAAAGGATCAAGGGTTTTAGAAGCAAAGGTAAATGAAACAGAGGTATCAAAAACTGTGTTCAGCCACCTTAAGCAAACCACGACGACGACGGTTACGAGAATGCCAAAAAACAGCAGGTTTAATAAGCAAAACAATAGCTGTGCACGTGCGTTATAAATCTTTGTACATTTCTTTGCCGTCCTCTGCAAAACATCGACGTGAAATGATCATGATCAAGTTCTGCGTCGTCTACGGAACGTGGACGACAACGGCTAATTTTTCGTATTTCCATTTGGATTTGAAAGCCGTCGTTGCATGTTGAGCCTGAGCCCGTTTTTTGAGCCATTGGCATACCGAACAGACATATGGACAATCGCGAATTTCGCTTGTAAAATCTTAAGCACCCAAGACAAAGTAAAGAGGGAGGGGAAATCTGGGGTGAAATTCCACTAAGCTTAAATAGCATCAGTTCACCAAAATGTAAAGTTAGTAAGCGCTCTGTCGGGGACAGGCTTACTGTTTTGCTTGCCAAATACAAAGAGAAGATGAGAAAGGAAGAGCAAGGTTCTGGTATTGCATGTGATGATGAAACAGAAATAGAGGTAGCATTGTCTGAAATCATAAAAAAAGAACAGCCAGCTGGTTTAGAAAGGAAAGAAAATTCAAATACCCTCACTAAAAAGAATGAAAATGATAAGGCCTCTTGCAAGAAAGTAGGTTAAAAGCCATGGAGCGCCTGGGACAAACCAAAAAGAGGAATGCTGATACAAGTTGCGATGAAGTTACTAAACGAAAAAGCAGAAGAAGTACTACTGAAGCTGTGCAAATCCTGAAAGAGAAGTTGGAGAACGAGAGAGAAATCCGGAAGGAAGAAATTGAACTGAAGAAGAAAGAGCAAGAAAATAAAGCCGTCCAACATCAAATGCTTTTAGATCGGCAGAGACAGAACCAGTAACAATACCAGGATCTTGAGGATCATGGCTGAACAGCAGCGCAGGCAGGAACAGCAGCAACAAATTTTTCAAATGCTTTTCTTGCAACAGCAACAGCAACAGCAACAGCAACAGCAACAGAATCAAATACTCATGGGTTTGCTGGAAAAAGTCGTGCCTAAGACCTCATGAGAGAAAGGTGAAAAAGCAGTTGAGAAAAGCAAATTGGGCAGGAGACTTGCTGTTGCACAGTTGCAATCATGTTGTAGTTATCATTTTGTTAAGTGCTAGTGCTTAGAGGGTTTTCTTGACAGTGCCTGATGAGCTTGTTAGTTAACAAAGTTGAAATTTCTTCTACCAGATTTAGAAAGTTGTGTTGTTTTTCTATAGGAAAAACTGTTTTTTTTTTTAAATTTTCCTCGGGACATAGAATGTTTACAGTGATCAAAGATATATAGTTGAAGCTAAAGTATTTTAAGTGAGCCTTTTCACTCCTACATTGTATGGGTTGGCAAGTTCAAAAATTGAAATGGTCAACATTCCAAGTTTCATTTTGTGAAAAAGATATACTGAGAACAATTTAAACAGCAGGATATGGAAGTACCTCTGGATAGCTCTTTATTGGAATAGCAATTAAAAATTAACATGGTTTCAACCCAGATTTTAATAAACTGTATGGCCTTGGAATATTTAACCATATTTCCTAGAGAGGGGTGGGGTGGTGTAACTTTGAATGTTTATAACATAATCTGTTTGTTAAGATATGATAACTTATGCTGAACAATGGAACTGTTATCATATTTTAAGTTCCAATTTTCTAACTTTTCCTGAGGTTTATGTGGAAACGTTCTCGTGTTACAATTTCATGTCTATGTGACTTGGCATTTCCATGGCAACAAAGCTTTGGCCAAATTTTAACATGTTTTGTTTTATCTGCCTCTTGCCCTCACATGTAAGCTGTTCTGAAGATAATGGCCCTTTCCCTTTTAAAAAAATATATTTTTATTTAAGAGGGTAGTGGTGAAAAACTTTGAGCCCAACCCCATGCAGGCTCGAGAAAAACAGAAATGCCCAAGCTAACTTGGGCTAAAGGGCCATTATTTGTAGAAGAGAGTGGTGTGTTTTTTCGTGTCTCTGCAGTGTGTAATATCCCCTCCCTACATTTTATATTTTGTGCCCCAATTAGTAAAAGTATTGTTCTAGAGTGGGCGGCTCAATACCAAAATAATCACTTGTGGTATTACCGTAAAGACATGTTATGGCATTACGAAGCAGCGCACAGACAACGTACATTTTACTACTGGTAAGTCCGATATTCGGATTCTTTTTATAGTCCAGAAATTTAAACGAATTGATGACATCCCCGAACAGTCATTCTACTTAAATCTTTGAAGCGCTCATAGCTTCGTTATAACCCTGCATGAGGGGTGCAAGTGGGCCGTAGCGAAACGGGGTCTGAAGATGCACACGGAGAGGGTAAGCCAAATCTCCATAAATAAACATTGGTCGACCTGTTGGAGAAAAAGCGTGCTGTTGGAGGTAACGCAATAGTCCAGAATCTGCTAACATCCCTGCGTCGTGTTTACGCCTCTCTAAAAAGAAGGAAACAAAAATCAAAGGTGAGAATAGAACTTGCTTAGAATGTTTACATAATACAAAAACAGTAATAAGAAATTTCTTAAAAAAAAAAAAAAAAAAAAAAAAAAAAACTCACCAACTGGTCCATACAAATTTCCAATGAGTCCATTTGGTAGAAACAACGATTTGAATTTCAAGGCGTGGACCCTCTTATGACCATTATAAACAATTCTCTGGCGTTCACAGGTCTTGAAATTGGTCTGACAGTCCCATCGACGAAACCAAAGCAATTGTCGAGGGGGGCTCCTTGTCCTGATATAGCATCTGCATAACGCTGTAATTATAAAGCCCCGTGGCTCAGAAGATCTTGATTCCACTGGGTTATAAGGTGCCCATGAACGTCATAGATGTAGTCGATCACATCATTTGTGATCACACTTATTACAGAAACTGGTCGGCCAAATCGCCGAATCATATCGCTGAGCCGACATGGGTAGGCAACTCTTTTGAGAAGCATACATAGCCCATCTATGTCTTCACAAATACTTCTCTGCTCACATCTCAGCACTGGTGGTAGTTCGAGGTCTGCAACCAGGTGAGCGAGGTCTTGCTTCTCGACACGAAACTCGGCTCTGCATTCGGGGAAGTTCATAGAATCCAAATCGAATTGCTCGTAGTTTCCATGAGGAAATTCGGGATTTTTTGTTTTGAAAGTATCGTACAGTAGTAAAAACTCTTCATCTGAGACAATGTTATCGCCATAAATAAGTATAAGGAGGTCACGAAATTCTTTAAAAGACATTTTCCTGTTGACTGCCACAGAAAGCTGCAGTAAAAGACTCGTCTACGCGTAACCGATGTACTAAGGTATTTATGTTTCCCGCCGTTGACGACCGCCCCGTCCCAGGCCTCAATCGGTCATAAACTTCGTCGTCCACGTTCTCGTCGTCATTGCTAAAGGTCCCTAATGTGTTATGATTGTTTAGCCTGCAGAGAGAGAACAAGTTTTCCCGAGTATCCAAGTCAGCCTTTTGAGAAAGAGTCTTCTGTTATATAAACCGGGCATTGCATATGACTTCTTCAACGGCTAATACTTTGAGGACTAGATTCAACTAGATTCATTATGTATATTTTTAACTTGACTTTATTTATTTATATATTTTATATCATCTTACTTTTATTTAACTTATTTTAGATGCAGGTCCACATCAGCCTTTTGCTGCCATTGTAACTTAACCTGCTTTACCAAATAAAAGTATGTACGTATGTATGTATGTAACTCACTGAGAGTCAGTTTCTGTAAAAAGCTTTTCCACCTGTCTGCCAAAAGAGAAGGATCTGGGTGGAGACAGCAGAGGAGATGGCACGTAGTTTGTTTTTCTCAAAACAAAGGGGAAACCTAAAAGTCTAACCAATGATGGCAATCAAGGAACTGCTTAATTGCTTTCTTGTTTATCCCTGTTCTTAAAACTACCACCATGCAGTTCCCAGGAGTATAGTGCTTAACCAGTATGTGCCTTTCATCAGTGATTACTTTTAATTTTGCTCTTCAACATCGGCATTTCATCAGTTACTTCTCCGGCACACACCTTCTTTCTTATATGGCTTGCTAACAAGGAAGAATTTCTCTAGTATTATACCTCATGGTTTTAATTTTCTCTCTCGGAGTTTGCGACTCGAGCCGAGACGTCTGAAATTCAGCAAAGATCATGTCTTCTCCGTTTTGCGAGAATTTTCGGCCTAACGTAAAATGTTTTTTTTATTATTATTATTCTATTGGGGGGGACCATCATAGCTTAATTAGCAGCTCAATAACACCTGGAAGATTTGTGTTATAACCTCGAAGTATCCCACGTCATAACATCGACCAAATGATTGACAAAAGTTTCCTGTTCATATGTGGCTCTCACACAGTTAACAAACAGTTAGTTAATTAGGCGGTCAGTTTATAAATATTTTTTTCATTTTCTCATAAAACTAAGACAACAAAAACCTCAAAACGTTTGATAAAACAATTATATATCAGAGAGTAGATACCTAAAACTTGCAGGGTATATTATTTTAATTCATTTGAGTTTCCAAAAAAGCTACCGCCGCCTGTCACATTTACGCGTTTGTAAGACAACCTCGTTGTTTTTATTGTCATTTCCAAACTAGTAGTGAAATATAATTACTACCATTTCATGCGATAGATGTCTGGAAAAATTTAGCGGTGCTACTCTTCAGTTTAAAATCCTGAACCCCGAATTGTACCGAAAGCTTGGTTTTACAGTCTTTCGGTTGATAATTGTTCACTTTATCAGCTACATCTGCGAAAAAATTGAGCTGTAAATAAACATCAAGTGAGCTAAACATTTGAATATGGTAGGCTTGCACACCTAAACCACCCCAGATGAGATTATTTTCTCGCAATGCGGTTATTTTGCCTAACAAAACGACGATCAAACGATGGATTTTTAATTTTTTTGTTAGCGTTAAGCTTGGCCTTGTTCATATTTAAAATGACTCCCCGCTCGATTTTTCTGCTTTTTTCGCTTTTCGCTTGAAGATTCTTATTATTATTATCGTTATTATTATTGTCTGATAAAGCGGTTTCAACCCAAATTGAAAGCGCTGTAAAATGTCTTACATTTGTTTAGTATTAAATTCTTCCAGCCTTTAGATATTATTCAATATTTTCCCGTTATAATTACAATAAAGCAGAAAATACTGGCCCATCTTAATTTGAAAACAGCCGCGGGTTAACGTTAATGTCAAATAAAGCCAAAACGAAGACTCGAAGCATAGCCATTATTTCATACTATTCATTCTTGATTACAATTCGAATCGTGTTTATTTCTGTAAGCATTCGTTAAAGCTACTAGCTACAAGACTGTGGGCAGCAGGTTTTATTGATTCTACGCTCTGTATCTTTTAATTAGCAATTGCCTGCTCCTCTCAAAGAAAATATTTGGACACTTATTTGTTTTGTTAACGCCAATCGTGTAAATTCTTGTCATTTTAAGTCTTATCACACTCTCCTTTAAATTCAACAACGCGAAATTGTATTGATAACACAGAGCTGAGTCTTGCCCTGGTTGGAATCAGCCTCTGTAGCTGGTTGCATTCATCGCGGATGTGCTTTGTCTTTAGAGGCGGAGGCGTAAAATAAACATAACTTCCCGCAAAAACGTCAAGTCACGTAAGCAAATAATTGACACACCAAAATGGCCCCTTAACTGTTTTATGAAAATTCAGAAAAGTTCAATGCTGTAGATAGAATCAAGTTAAGTTAAAAAACGAGGGCTGGCACTTTGTGCCCTCACCGGACCCTCCAACCTGCTAAAACGGGTTGTGTTGATCAGGACGTAGTCCCAATAAAATATGCGTGAAAGGCCTGGCATGCTCGTGTACTTTTTTGTGGTCATTCATACATAACAAAATGAGACCAACTATAAACTTATTACATGACATTGAATAATGCTAAACTACAATGTAAAACATTCAAATAGAAGAGCTAATTTTAAAATAAAACGCAAAATACAAAGAGGGACTTGTAATTTGCTGTGCAGGGCCTAGTATCATGCATGCTTGAAGCAAAAACAACCACTAGCTGCAAGTTAATATATATGAAAGATCACATATTTAAACCGCGAATACAGATATGAAGACATTATTAATCATTATCACATTATTGACTAGTAACACTCATGGTTCAGAACTGAATAGTTGGCACACAAATATCAATTGACCTCATGCAACAGAGATCAAAACTAGAACGTTTTCTTTCCAAAAGAGACGGCTAGTTCATAAACCACTACATATTTTTCTTAAGGCTGGTTGACTTCAGCGTTAAATTCAACTTTGGCTTTAAGAACACGATAACCCTAACCTCGAGACAAACATGGAAAACAGTGGCGATAAAAGAAGGACAAGGAGAGGGCGTTTACTTCTGATTTGGAATTCAGTTGATTAATAAATCCAAGCAAATTGTCAAGAGAACCGCTATACTTCAACTGTTCCTTAAATTTTATCTAAAGTACGCTGAATCAAATAAATGGCAGTATTGAAATATATACTATTTACACGGTTTATATGACGATCGAACAATTCTCCTGAATGAAAATTACAAAAGTCGAATTTAGGAAATAACTACGATAAATGCCAAATGAATTGTCAAAAAAGGTTAGGAACCGTTCTGTGAAGTTTCTTTGTTAAGCTTTTGAATCAAATAAAAAGCATTTCAGATAAATAAAGCATTTTTTTCCAAGACTTAAGACGATCGAAGTATAACTTCTCATATAAAATTTATTACAAATGGAGGTTTCGTAATGACTACAAAATGATTGTAAACTCAGTATTCAATGAAAAGGTTTAAAACCGTTCTGCAAAGTTTCTATACGCTATAGTGTACATTAATTGCTATGCAAAGCAGTCAGTTTTATAAATGAATGTTTGTTACAAGTTTCATGATGACTGATCCTGTCGGCTCAGTAATAAAGTATCATCAGTTACTGCGCTTTTTTAACAAATCATTTATCTAAAGAGAGTCTTAAGGTTATTCCTCACAATTTCACTGCGCATCCTTTCTGCGCATAATTTATGGCGTCATTTAGCGCGCTCTCGTGCACGTGCACACTGAAAACATGGCGGATTTGCCTTGACATTGAGCTCTTTCAGTTGAAAAATGGCTATAGATATTATTTTATCTTGTAATCGTGTGTTGTAATTATACTTTTCTTTCTATGTTAACTTTATGTAAATAGTGTGAAATAAATGAACCTTGAACCTTGAACCTTGATTTCTATTGTGAAGAATATATGAAATAATTCAATAAATTGACCTCGCTCCCAACGTGTGGCTTCATAGCTCAGTTGGTAGAGCATCGCACCGGTATCGCGGAGGTCACGGGTTCGAATCCCGTTGAAGCCCTGATTTTTTTCAGGCTTCTTCTTTCCAATTGCTTAAATTGGAAAATTTACTGCGATGATCACTCTTCATATGCTTGATTTCTATTGCTAAAAATTGAATAAATAGCGAAAATATGAAGTAAACTGTGGTCTTTTCTATATTGCCCTATGGTAACCATGTCAAGAAATGTGGTTGAAATTTTAATCAAGGATTCTGCTTTCTGTCTAAATCAAACTTAAAAAGTTTATTTGTGTCCGATGCAACGCATTGACTCCAGTTTAATGCGTGTTCTCATGAGTCTCGGTCACAAAAATTTGCAATTATTACTGGGAATGCGTTCTTGTAATAAGAGGTAAATAATGCCAAAATGGATCATTTTTAATGCCCCAGTGCTCCTTAATGAGTATGGGCACCCTCGTTTTTTATTTCAAAATTGAAGTTCTCATATGATAAATATTCAGTGGGCAAAGTTTGAACGAACATCTATTGTCAGTTTTATTTCAGGGGAATTACCTTAAGTCCCATACGATAATTTCTACTGAAAATTAAACAGATACAAGGATTCATGGCACTATTTATGCGACTCATAATAATGGCAAAAAAGGCAAAGTATTGGAAGTTACATGAAGACCGTATGTCCGATGAAAAGAACATAAGAAACATATAAATACAGTGGGGCAGCCAGCATACTGCAAACCCTAACACAATAGCAATGGCCATCTTTAATACATTTTGTTCTCTTTGTTGGCGTTGTTGTGTAGCGTTGGTCGATTGCTCGCCTGGAATCTTCTGTGACTTGAGCTTTATATAGATGGCAATGTAAAGTATGATAATCAAGACGAACGGGATTAGATAGAATACAATCAAAATTGGCACGAGGTAATTATCAAAGTCTGCCACAGGTATCTCACAAAAAGACGCTCTTGGAAGTTCAACCAATTTGAAGGCGAAGAGCAATGGGGAGTAGACAGCCATCGCGATGATCCAAGTGGTGAGAATAAAGAAATGGCACAGCTTTGAACTGATGAGTGGAGAACGGAGGGGAAATACAACAGCTCCAAATCGATCCACTGCTATCAGAACCAGGCTCTGAATAGACACAATAATGGAGACATATGGTAAGAAGGCAGTCAGCTTACATAAGGCCTGGCCAAGAGGACCACCGATCAGCCAGGATTTTATGTAGAGCAATTGAATATCCCGAGGAATCAAGAAGATCGGATACAGCAGATCGGACATGGCCATGTTGGTTATCATAAAGTTAATAGGTTTTCTCAAGGTTTTCGTCTTGTAGACAATTATTCCGATGACGGTGTTCCCAGCCAGCGAAACAAGAAAAATCAGGCATAAAGCAAATGTTTTACCGATTTTTTCTGCTGTAGGATTCCAGTAACAGCTCGATGGCTGTGTTCCATTCATCGTTTTGTTCAAATCTTGTGACATAGTCGCTCGGTTTCTCTTTAATTTCTGCTCTTACGCTCACCAACTTCTAGTTTCGCCACGTCCAGTAATAACGTCCTTTATTTATAATCCCGTCAGAAGGCGGTATAAAAGTTTTTCTTTCATCCGTTGTCATTCGCGGGAAAATAGTTATTTGACAGTTTAGCATGTTTCAGAGACTGCTCCTTGTCTTTGTTTAAATTTAGAAATTTTTATGTCCAATATAATGACAGCACAAGCCACCTAATCAATAGCTGCTGCGCAAATGTGTTATGACAGTTTACCCTGCAGAGAGAACAAGTTTTCCCGAGTATTCAAGTCAGCCTTTTGAGAAAGAGACACCTGTTATACAAACCGGGCATTGCATATGACTTCTTCAACGGCTAATACTTGGAGGACTAGATTCAACGCACTGAGAGTCAGTTTCTGTAAAAAGTTTTTGCAGCTGTCTGCCAAAAGAGAAGGATCTGGGTGGAGACAGCAGAGGAGATGGCACGTAGTTTGTTTTTCTCAAAATAAAGGGGAAACCAAAACGTCTAACCAGTGATGTCAATCAAGGAACTGCGTAATTGCTTTCTTGTTTATCCCTTTTCTTAAAACTCTTACCAGTTCCGAGGGGTATACTGCTTGACCTAACAGCTCGATGGCTGTGTTCCATTCATCGTTTTGTTCAAATCTTGTGACATAGTCTCTCAGTATCTCTTTCCGTTCGTACCGGCCCATCAACTTCTAGTTTCGCCACATTCAGTAATAGTGTCCTTTATTTACAATTCCGTGTCAGAAGGCGGTATAAATGTTTTTTCTTCATCGGTTGTCATTCGCGGGAAAATAGCTATTTGACAATTTGGCATGTTTCACGAGACTAACAGAGACTGCTCCTTGTCTATGTTTAGATTTAGAAATTTTAATGTCCAATATAATGACAGCGCAAGCCACCTAATCAATGGCTGCTACGCAAATGTGTTATGACTGTTTACCCTGCAGAGAGAACAAGTTTTCCCAAGTATCCATGTCAACCTTTTGAGAAAGAGACTCCTGT
This sequence comes from Platygyra sinensis, assembly GCA_019787425.1. Classification (NCBI taxonomy): domain Eukaryota; kingdom Metazoa; phylum Cnidaria; class Anthozoa; order Scleractinia; family Merulinidae; genus Platygyra; species Platygyra sinensis. The sequence continues at coordinate 81,264 of JAHPZR010055724.1, read as the reverse complement.
TATATAAACCGGGCATTGGCATATGACTTCTTCAACGGCGAATACTTCGAGGACTAGATTCAACTCACTGAGAGTCAGTTTCATGTAAAAGCTTTTGCACCTGTCTGCCAAAAGAGAAGGATCTGGGTGGAGACAGCAGAGGAGATGGCACGTAGTTTGTTTTTCTCACAATAAAGAGGACACCAAAAAGTCTAACCAGTGATGTCAATCAAGGAACTGCTTAATTGCTTTCTTGTTTATCCCTGTTCTTAAAACTCCCACCAGTTCCCAGGGCTTATTAGCATTCAATAATGCCTCTCATCACCGGCATTCATGATCTAACCACTTGCATATATTTCTATTTTCATATATAACTGCATATATAGAACAGTTTTACTTTTTTATTTCGCATTATATTCGCATGTCGGTTGTCGGCTAAAATTTCATTACTTTGTCGGTTGTCGGTTAAAATTTTCGACCTTTGTCGGATGCCGGTAAATCCCAGTTAATTTTTTGTCGCTAGTCGGTAATTTTTTACTCGTTTTGGCATTAGTCTGTAATATTTTCTAGCCCTTTGTCGCTGGTCAGTTAACCCCATTCACACCCTCTTTTGTGAGACAACCTTGTTTTTAGGTACTGTCATTTCCAAACTGGTAGTAAAATTTAATTACCACCATTTCATGTGGTAGATGTCTGAGAAGGTGTGTTGTATTCGCTTGTCCGCCTGCAAAAATTTAGCGGCGCTACTCTATAGTTTACAATCCTGACCCCGAATTGCACCGAAAGCTTCATTTTATGGTGTTTCAGTTGATAATTGCTCAATTTATCAGCTACAACTGCAAAACCTTGAGCTGTAATTACACATCAAGTGAGCTAAACATTTGAATATGGGAGGCTTGCACACCGGGCTAAACTACGCCAAATGAGATTATCTTTTTGTCAATGCGGTTATTTCGCCTAACGAAACCCCGTTCAAGCGATGAATTTTTAAATTTTTGGTAGCGCTAAGCTTGGCCTTGTTCATATTTAAAATGACTTCGCAGTTTTTCGTGGTTCTGCTTAATGATTTTTTGACGTTTCATGGCCCAGTAACTGTCCTCCAGTAAATATCCCCGCTCGCTTCTTCTGCTTTTTTTCGCTTTTCGCTTGAAGATTCTTATTATTATTATCGTTATTATTATTGTCTGATAAAGTGGTTTCAACCCAAATTGAAAACGCTGTAAAATGTCTTACATTTGTTTGGTATTAAGTTCTTCCAGCCTTAAAACATTATTCAATATTACGCGTGATCATCTTTCCCGCTATAATTACCATAACGCAGAAAATACTGGCCCATCTCAATTTGAAAAAAGCTGGTTAACGTGAATGTCAAATAAATTTAAAACGAAGACTCGAAGCATAGCCATTATGTTACACTATTCATTCCTGATTGCAATTCGAATCGTGTTTATTTCTTTAAGCAGTCGTTAAAGCTACTAGCTACAAGACTGTGAGCAGCAGGTCAGACTGGAACCATTCTGTGTTTATTGATTCTACGTTCAGTATCTTTTTTTAGAAAACAGTCCTAAGAAAGCACGCGCGCTGATTGGTTAAAAATCGTGTTTGTATAACTCGATGGAGACACAGAACTAGCGCGCGCTGTTGACGTAGTGATGGTGCGAACAAAGAGAATTTACATTTTGATATCCAAAGTTAACAAGGTTGTTTTCCTTTGTGTCGTCGAGGTGTTTTCTAAAAGAAATAGAAAACATGTACTTCGTGTTTCTATCGAGTTATACAAACACTCGTGAAAGTTTGGGAGAACTCGAAAAAGCTGTGGAAACACTCGCCTGCGGCTGGTGTTCCCGCGGCATTTCTCGTTCTCCCAAACTTCCACTCGTGTTTGTATAACTCGATTTAAACACGGTACATGTTTTCTATTTCTTAAATGTTGTTATCTTCCAGTATGTTCGTCAGGTTGCTTAGGTAACGTGAAAGGATTTGCTCATCTTTCCTGTTGGCCTTTTCTCTGAGTAATGTTTCTTTTTCTCTCAATAATGTCCCAGTTAGAGTTTTATGTTGTATTTAAAAGCAGGTGTCTGCAGTGTGAAAAGTATTTGAGAATCCTACGTGATAACATGGCGCAAATGATTGACAGAAGCTTTCTCAATGTTTATATGCAGCTCCCACTCAGTCATCAAACTGTCAATTGTCAAAAAATGTCAAATGTCAAAATGTGAAATGTCAATTAATTAGCATCAGCTTACAGATATTTTCTTTTTCGTGAAAACTACCGTAGCCTGTTCCGGGCTTTCGGTCAGTGGGGACGGATCGGAATAAAGCGCGGGACGAGCATCGAGCAGGGCCTGGTAGAGAAAGAGGGCGCGTCGCGGATCCCGCTCGCCGCAGATCCCGCATGTCGCCCGCTCCCTTTTTCGATCGTCCTCACTGACCGAGAGCCTAGAACAGGCTAAAACTACTGAAGTCCTAACTCAACAAAAACGTCACTGCCTTTTGGTGTAACATTTGATAAAGCATTTACATATCAGAGAGTAGTTAATTAAAACTCAATATTGCAAAGTATATGGCTTCATTTTATCTGAGTTCCCAATACTGAGCTACTGTCACCTGAATTTTAGAATTCTTAACGGAAAAACTATTTACTTTACTGTTCTAGCTTTGGTTGTAGACTTTCTCTGCCTGTCTTCTCAATACAGTCAACTGAATATACTTTCTTTATGACTTTGTTTCATTTCAATTCTAACATAAAGCACTAAGACTGTTTAATTAGCAATTGCCTGCTCCTCCCAAGGAAAATGTTTGGACACTTCTTTGTTTTGTTAACGCTAACCGTGTAAACTCTTGTCATTTTGAGTCTTATCACACTCTCCTTGAAAGTCAGCAGCCTTAGTTCAAGAGGCCGCGAAATTGTATTGATAATAAAGAGTCTTGCACCCGGTTGGAATAGGCCTGTGTAGCTGGTTGGATTCTGCGCGGATGTGCTTTGTTTTGGCGGCGGAGGAGTAAAAGAAACATAACTTCTTAGAACCTTTAAAAACATGCTTCCCGCAAAAACGTCAAGTCACGTAACCAAATAATTGACACACCAAAATGCTCCCTGAATAGTTTTATGAAAAGTGAGAAAATTTCAACGCTGGAATGGAATATTAAGTTTAAAAATGAGCGCTTGCACTTTGTGCCCACACCGGACCCTCCAACCTGCTAAAACTGGTTGTGTTGATCAGTACGTAAACCCAATAAAATATGTGTGAAAGGCTTGGCATGCTTGTGTACTTTTTTGTGGCCATTCATACATAACAAAATAGAGACCAACACTGTCTAGTTAATATGACTCCATCGGCTGCGAATCCGAAGTTGTTTTCGGTAATACATAACTTAAAAAGGTAACTTTACCTCTGCCACGATACACCCAGAGCTGGGGCCCGTTTCTCTGAAGCTCCTGTAAATACCGAGGCGATAACTTATCAGAGGCCTGTTTCTCGAAGCTCCCGGTAATTACCGGGACCTTTAAGCTGTTTTATTTCCCATTCCAGATGGGAGTTTCAAAAGGTTTGAAAATTGTACAGTAAAGTTATCAGCTAAAGAAACATAATGGACTTTATTAAAAGTCAGAACACACCCTGCTTATCGCCAACGTTTCCTTTTTTGTAGCAAGCGGCTACACAGTCGATAATCATTCGGTCTCGTCGTTTCAAGATAACGAGAACTTCGACAAATATCCAAAGAGTAAGTACCCTTAAACGTTTTGGGTGTTTCTCCAAGCTCCCGTTATTTTCGATTCGGTT
>JAHPZR010055724.1:0-67500 GCA_019787425.1 Platygyra sinensis | reverse complement strand
GGTGTTTCAGTTGATAATTGCTCAATTTATCAGCTACAACTGCAAAAACTTGAGCTGCAAATACACATCAAGTGAGCTAAACATTTGAATATGGGAGGCTTGCACACCGAGCTAAACCACGCCAAATGAGATTATCTTTTTCTCAATGCGGTTATTTCGCCTAACGAAACGCAGATCAAACGATGAATTTTTAAATTTTTGGTTGCGCTAAGCTTGGCCTTGTTCATATTTAAAATCACTTCGCAGTTTTTTTGTGGTTTTGCTTAATGATTTTTTTGACGTTTCATGGCCCAGTAAGTGTCCCCCTGCTTTTTTCGCTTTTCGCTTGAAGATTCTTCTTATTATTATCGTTATTATTATTGTCTGATAAAGTGGTTTTAATCCGAATTGAAAGCACTGTAAAATGTCTTACATTTGTTTAGTATTAAATTCTTCCAGCCTTTAGACATTATTCAATATTACGCGTGATCATCCTTCCCGCTAGAATTACCATAACACAGAAAATACTGGCCCATCTCAATTTGAAAAAAGCTGATTAACGTGAATGTCAAATAAAGTTTAAACGAAGACTCGAAGCATAGCCATTATTTTACACTATTCACTCCTGAATACAATTCGAATCGTGTTTATTTCTTTAAGCAGTCGTTAAAGCTACTAGCTACAAGACTGTGAGCAGCAGGTCAGACTGGAACCCCTTTGCGTTTATTGATTCTACGTTCAGTATCTTTTTATGTTCTTATCTTCCAGTATGTTCTTCAGGTTACTTAGGTAACGTGAAAGGATTTGCTCATCTTTCCTGTTGGCCTTTTCTCTAGAGTAATGTTTCTTTTTCTCTCAATAATGTCCCAGTTAGAGCTTTATGTTGTATTTAAAAGCAGGTGTCTGCAGTGTGAAAAGTATTTGAGAATCCTACGTAATAACATGGTGCAAATGATTGACAGAAGCTTCCTCAGTGTTTATATGCAGCTCCTACTCAATCATCAAACTGTCAATTAATTAGCATCAGCTTACAGATATTTTCTTTTTCGAAAACTACTGAAGTCCTAACTCAACAAAAACCTTACCGTCTTTTGGGGTAACGTCTGATAAAGCATTCACATATCAGAGAGTGGCTAATGAAAACTCAATATTGCAAAGTATATGCCTTAATTTTATCTGAGTTACCAAAGCTGAGCTACGTCACCTGAATTTTAGAATTCTTAGCAGAAGAACTATTTACTTTACTTTTCTAGCTTTGGTTGTAAACAGTTTCTCTGCCTGTCTTCTCAATACAGTCCACGAAGTTTCTTTATGATTTTGTTTCGTTTTAATTCTAACATAGAGCAGTGAGTTTAATTAGCAATTGCGTGCTCCTCCCAAGAAAAATGTTTTGACACTTATTCGTTTTGTTAACGCTAACCGTGTAAACCGTTGTCAAGTCTTATTACACTCTCCTTTAAATCAACAGCATTAGTACAAGAGGTTGCGAAATTGTATTGATAATACAGAGTCTTGCACCTGGTTGGAACAGGCCTTTGTAGCTGGTTGGATTCTGCGCGGATGTGCTTTGTTTTTGGCGGCGGAGACGTAAAATAAACATAACTTCTAAGAAGCTTTAAAACATGCTTCCCGCAAAAACGTCAAGTCACGTAACCAAATAATTGACACACCAAAATGCTCCCTTAATAGTTTTGTGAAAAGTCAGAAAATTTAAATGCTGTAGATGGAATCAAGTTAAGTTTAAACAACGAGCGCTATCACTTTTTGCCCACAGTGGACCCTCAAACCTGCTAAAACGGGCTGTGTTGATTAGTACGATACTCCCAATAAAATGTGCGTGAAAGGCCTGGCATGCTTGTGTACTTTTTTGCGGTCATTCATACATAACAAAATAAAGGCCAACTATAAACTTATTAAATTCCTCTTGAAGCAGTAAACGGCTGATAAGAACATGACACTGAAAAATGCTAAACTACAATGTAAAACATCCAAATAGAAGAGGTAATTTTGAAATAAAACGCAGAATACGAAGAGGGAATTGTAATTTGCTGTGCAGTGCCCAGTATCATGCATGAAGCAAAAAACAACGACTAGCTGCAATATAATATATATGAAAGATCACATATTTAACCCGCGGATACAGATAAGAAGACATTATTGATCATTATCACATTATTGACTAGTAACACTCAGGGTTTAAAACTGAATAGTTGGCACACAAATATCAATTGACCTCAACAGAGATCAAAACTAGAACGTTTTCTCGGAGACGGCTAGTTCATAAACCACGACATATTTTTCTTAAGGCTGGTTGACTTCAGCATTAAATTCACATTTGGCTTTAAGTCGAACACGACAACCCTAACCTCGAGACAAACATAGAGAACAGTGGCGATAAAAAGGAGACAAGGATAGGGCGTTTACTTCTAATTTGGAATTCAGCTGATTAATAAATCCAAGCAAATTGTTAAGAGAACCGCTATACTTCAACTGTTCCTTAAAGTTCATCTAAAGTACGTTGAATCAAATAAATGGCAGTATTGAAATAAATATCATTTACACGGTTTATATGACGGTCGAACAATTCTCCTGGATGAAAATTACAAAAGTCCAATTTACGAAATAACTACGATAGATGCCAAATGAATTGTCAAAAAAGGTTAAGAAACCGCACTGTGAAGTTTCTTTGTAAAGCTTTTGAATGAAATAAAAAGCATTTGAGATAAATAAAGCATTATTTCCAAGACTTAAGACAAACGAAGTATAACTTCTCATACAAAAAATTATTGCAACTGGAGGTTTCGTAATGACTACAAAATGATTGTAAACTCAGTATTCAAGAAAGGTTTAAAACCGTTCTGCAAAGTTTCTATACGCTATAGTGTACATTAATTGCTATCCAAAGCAGTCAGCTTTAAATGAATCTTTCTTACAAGTTTCATGATGACTGATCCTCTCGGCTCAGTACTAAAGTATCATCAGTTACTGCGATTTTTTAACAAATCATTTATCTAAAGAGAGTCTTAAGTCCCATACGATAATTTCTACTAAAAATTAAACAGATACAAGGATTCATGGCACAATATATGTGAATCATAATATAAACAAATCAAAGAGCTCTGTGAGCAAACTCGTGAGGTGAACAAACGAATTACAATATTTTTTGGATTAGGTTTAATGTTATCTGGTTTAGGGAATATTGTGGCTGATTTTCATCTTTAGAGTACGAGCAGTGGTTCAGTGTTCACTCATAATGCACCTAAGAAAAAAAGTAATACCTCGATAAGAAGGCATTACAATTGAATCGATCATGCTTACACATTTGACGAGGGTGGACGATGTCATATTAATTTATTGGGAACCCAAAAGAATTGAAATCATATACCCTGCAAGTTTTAGGTATCTGCTCTCTGATATGTTATTGTTTTATTAAACGTTTTGAGGTTTTTGTTTTAGTTTTCTGAGAAAATGACCAAAATATTTATTAACTGACGCCTAATTAACTAACTGTTTGTTAACTGTGTGGGAGCCACATGTGTAGCTTCTCTCCATCATTTGCTCGATGGTATGACGTGGGATATTTTATAACACACCAATCTTCTTGGTGTTCTTGAGCTGCTAATTAAGCTATGATGGCCCTCAATAGAATAAAAAGAACATTTCACGTTAAGCCGAAAATTCTCGCAAAACGGAGAAAACATGATCTACGCTGAATTTCAGACGTCTCGGCTCGAGTCGCGAACTCCGAGAGAGAAACTGAACTAAAACGTACCATGAAGTATAATACTAGAGAAATTCTTTCTCATTAGCAAGCCACATAAAAAAAAGAATGTGTGTGCCGGAGAAGTAACTGATAAAATGCCGATGTCGAAGAGCAAAATTCAAAGTAATCGTGAAAGGCACATACCGGTTAAGCATAATACCCCTGGGAACTGGTGAGAGTTTTAAGAACAGGGATAAACAAGAAAGCAGTTAAGCAGTTCCTTGATTGACATAATTTGCTAGACTTTTTGGTTTCTCCTTCATTTTGAGAAAAATAAACTACACATCCTCTCCTCAGCTCTGCTGTCTCCACCCAAATCCTTCTCTTTTGGCAGACAGGTGCAAAAGCTTTTTACAGCTGAAACTGACTCTGAGTGAGTTGAATCTAGTCCTCAAAGTATTAGCCGTTGAAGAAGTGATATGCAATGCCCGGTTTATATAACAGAAGACTCTTTCTCAAAAGGCTGACTTGGATTCTCGGGAAAACTTGTTCTCTCTCTGCAGGCTAAACAATCATAACACATTAGGGACCTTTAGCAATGACGACGAGAACGTGGACGACGAAGTTTATGACCGATTGAGGCCTGGGACGAGGCGGTCGTCAACGGCGGGAAACGTAAATACCTTAGTACACCGGTTACGTAGACGAGTCTTTTACTGCAGCTTTCTGTGGCAGTCAACAGGAAAATGTCTTTTAAAGAATTTCGTGACCTGCTTATACTTCTTTATGGCGATAACATTTTCTCAGATGAAGAGTTTTTACTACTGTACAATACTTTCAAAACAAAAAATCCCGAATTTCCTCATGGAAACTACGAGCAATTCGATTTGGATTCTATGAACTTCCCCGAATGCAGAGCCGAGTTTTGTGTCGAGAAGCAAGATCTCGCTCACCTGGTTGCAGCACTCCAACTACCACCAGTGCTGAGATGTGAGCAGAGAAGTATTTGTGACATAGAGGGGCTATGTATGCTTCTCAAAAGAGTTGCCTACCCATGTCGGCTCAGTGATATGATTCGGCGATTTGGCCGACCAGTTTCTGTAATAAGTCTGATCACAAATGATGTGATCGACTACATCTATGACGTTCATGGGCACCTTATAACCCAGTGGAATCAAGATCTTCTGAGCCACGGGGCTTTACAGCGTTATGCAGATGCTATATCAGGACAAGGAGCCCCCCTCGACAATTGCTTTGGTTTCGTCGATGGGACTGTCAGACCAATTTCAAGACCTGTGAACGCCATAGAATTGTTTATAATGGTCATAAGAGGGTCCACACCTTGAAATTCCAATCGTTGTTTCTACCAAATGGACTCATTGGAAATTTGTTTGGACCAGTTGGTGAGTTTTTTTTTGTTTGTTTGTTTTTTAAGGACGTTCTTATTACTGTTTTTGTATTATGTAAACTTTCTAAGCAAGTTCTATTCTCACCTTTGATTTTTGTTTCCTTCTTTTTAGAGGGGCGTAAACACAACGAAGGGATGTTAGCAGATTCTGAAGTAATGCGTGACCTCCAACAGCACGCTTTTTCTCCAACAGGTCAACCCAGTTTCATTTATGGAGATTTGGCGTACCCTCTTCGTGTGCATCTTCAGACCCCGTTTCGCTTACGGCCCACTTGCACCCCTCATGCAGGATTATAACGAAGCTATGAGCGCTTTAAAGATTCCAGTAGAATGGCTTTTCGGAGATGTCATCAATTCGTTTAAATTTCTGGACTATAAAAAGAATTTGAAGATCGGACTTAGCAGTGTTGGTAAAATGTACGTTGTCTGTGCGCTGCTTCGTAATGCCATAACATGCCTTTGCGGGAATACCACAAGTGATTATTTTGGTATTGAGCCGCCCACTCTAGAACAATACTTTTACTAATTGGGGCACAAAATATAAAATGTAGGAAGGGGATATCACACACTGCAGAGACATGAAAAAAAACCCACCACCCTCTTCTTCAAATAATGGCTCTTTAGCCCAAGTTAACTTGGGCATTTCTGTTTTTCTCGAGCCTGGGGTTGGGCTCAAAGTTTTTCACAACTACCCTCTTAAATAAAAATATATATTTTTAAAAGGGGAAGGGCCATTATCTTCAGAACAGCTTACATGTGAGGGCAAGAGGCAGATAAAACAAAAAATGTTAAAATTCGGGCAAAGCTTTGTTGCCATGGAAATGCCAAGTTACATAGACATGAAATTGTAACACGAGAACGTTTCCACATAAACCTCAGAAAAAGTTAGAAAATTGGAACTCAAAATATGATAACAGTTCCATTGTTCAGCATAAGTTATCATATCTTAACAAACAGATTATATTATATACATTTAAAGTTACACTACCCCACCCCTCTCTAGGAAATATGATTAATTATTATCCAACTGCATTTCGTAGAGTACAAATAACGCCCAAAACGAGTACAAATATCACGCGGTATTTGTACTCCAGAAGACCGGTTAGACAGGTTTCCTGCCGTTGACCAATCAGTTAGCTGGATTTCCCGCGCCAATTTCGTTCCGCTTCGCATACTTCTGTCACGCATTCGCCCATAAATAAATATTCGCGGAGTTCTCCCCCACGGACATAACAATTTGGCGTGTTGGATAATAAATCTCTTATTAGACGTTTTGTTGTGTAGTATCGCTGAAAATTTTTACTCGTTGTTTGTATTTTGACTCGCCCTACGGGCTCGCCAAAATACGGCACAACTCGTAAAAATACTCAGCGATACTACACAACAAAACTTCTAATAAGATATATATATTCCAAGACCATACAGTTTATTAAAACCTGGGTTGAAACCATGTTAATTTTTAATTGCTATTCCAATAAAAAGCTATCCAGAGGTACTTCCATATCCTGCTGATTAAATTGTTCTCAGTATATTTTTCACAAAATGAAACTTGGAATGTTGACCATTTCAATTTTTTGAACTTGCCAACCCATACAATGTAGGAGTGAAAAGGCTCACTTAAAATACTTTAGCTTCAGCTATATATCTTTGATCACTGTAAACATTCTATGTCCCGAGGAAAATAAAAAAAAATCCAGTTTTTCCTATAGAAAAACAACTCAACTTTCTAAATCTAGTAGAAGAAATTTCAACTTTGTTAACTAACAAGCTCATCAGGTACTGTCAAGAACACCCTCTAAGCACTAGCACTTAACAAAATGATAACTACAACATGATTGCAACTGTGCAACAGCAAGTCTCCTGCCCAATTTGCTTTTCTCAACTGCTTTTTCACCTTTCTCTCATGAGGTCTTAGGCACGACTTTCTCCAGCAAACCTATGAGTATTTGACTCTGTTGCTGTTGCTGTTGCAAGAAAAGCATTTGAAAATTTGCTGCTGCTGTTCTTGCCTGCGCTGCTGTTCAGCCATGATCCTCAAGACATCCTGGTATTGTTACTGGTTCTGTCTATGCTGATCCAAAATCATTTGATGTTGGACGGCTTTATTTTCTTGCTCTTTCTTCTTCAGTTCAATTTCTTCCTTCAGGATTTCTCTCTCGTTTTCCAACTTCTCTTTCAGGATATGCACAGCTTCAGTAGTACTTCTTCTGCTTTTTCGTTTAGTAACTTCATCGCATCTTGTATCAGCATTCCTCTTTTTGGTTTGTCCCAGGCGCTCCATGGCTTTTAACCTACTTTCCTGCAAGAGGCCTTATCATTTTCATTCTTTTTAGTAAGGGTATATGAATTTTCTTTCTTGTCTAAATCAGTTGCCTGTTCTTTTTCTATGACTTCAGACAATGCTACCTCTATTTCTGTTTCATCATCACATGCAATGCCAGAACCTTGCTCTCCCTTTCTCATCTTTTCTTTGTATTTGGCAAGCAAAACAGTAAGCCTGTCCCTCACAGAGCGCTTACTAACTTTAAATTTTGGTGAACTGATGCTATTTAAGCTTAGTGCAGTTTCACCCCAGATTTCCCCTCTCTCTTTACTTTGTCTTGAGTGCTTAAGATTTTACAAGCGAAATTCGCGATTGTTCATATATCTGTTCGGTATGCCAATGGCTCTAAAAACGGGCTTAAGCTCAACATGCAACGGCGGCTTTCAAATCCAAATGAAAATACGAAAAATAAGCCGTTGTCGTCCACGTTCCGTAGACGGCGCAGAACTTGATCATGATCATTTCACGTCGCTGTTTTGCAGAGGACGGCAAAGAAATGTACAAAGATTTATAACGCACGTGCACAGCTATTGTTTTGCTAATTAAACCTGTTGTTTTTTGGCATTCACGTAACCGTCGTCGTCGTGGTTTCCTTAAACTCCCTATTCGTTGGCGTCGACGTATGACGGCTTTTGAACTTGGGAAGAATTGTTTAGACGAGAAATTCGAAACCCTTTGGTTTGGCCTCGTTTCCCAAACTGCGACTGAGAGACAAGAGTTAAGTAAAGTTACCAAAGCAGAAAAAGAAAAGAAAATCCGTTCAATGGACATTTTTAAAGAGTTGACTTTTAAAGAGACCTCTATAACTACCACAAATTTTAGACGTAAAGATTTCATTTATATTTAGGGGATTTAAGGTTTTTTAACGATGTACATATATACACAGTTAACTATTAGTTTTTAATTTAAATAGTTGATTATAATTTCTTATTCATTATGTACATATTTTATTCTTAGGTTTTAGGTTTTAGTATTCATGCACGACCCCACAAGCTGCACAGCTTTTTAACTTATCGTGCTTAAATAAAGGTTGTCTGTCTGTCTGTCTGTCTGTCAGTTGAAGTTCGCACTGAGCAAACAAAGGCTAATTTATTTTTATCTCCGAACTTAACCGGATCCCTTGGTAAAGTTAGCAATCTATTAACAGAAAAAGCAGAGGAGAAGCGCACTGAGCTAAGTAAGAGCCTGAAATGCCGTCAGAAGATTATCAAACTCGCTGACAAAAGTGAAGCAGGTTGGCTCGCTTTCCAAGGAATATCAGACGAAGAATCTCGCCAGTGAATGCGAAGTACGAAAATCATTTTCGTAAAGCATATGAGAAAAGAGCTTCGAAAAGAAACAGAATGTGTCAAAGAGGCAGGACACTGATAGAAACTCGTCGCTTGGAAAAACTCTTCTCGTGTACCAGCGATAGTCATGAAATGACAGGGGCACGTGCCCTGGCAACTCTTTCCGTCGAGGTTATTGTCCGTTTTGCCTTTTCTTTTGTATTTTCAACAGACACAGTGATTTGCAATCTGCCCTGGCCTTCAAAATTGTAGTGTTTTTTGTTTATGCGTTAGCATACACTGTAGAATTGGAGAACTATTTTTACTTTCGAAACGAACGTAGGCGAGGAAGACATAAAATGTGTTTTTTCCTTCAGAAAGTTTTAGCCGTGAAGAGTTTCATTCTGTGCGCGACCACATGATTTAGAGAGAATAAAAAATGCCAAGCTAAGAGTGTATTCTATTGAGTTACTCATTCGTTAATTGAATTTGTTAAGAAAAACTTGTTTTGTGCTGTTGAGTGATACATGCAATCGTGTGATATTTGACAGCATTTAAAAAGGGTTACTTGACATTCTGTTTCACTACTGCTAAATTTATAGTCCCTCTATTGCTATGTTATTAGCTTGAGTTTATTCATATTCATCGAACACCATCATTTCGTGACCTTTCTCAGCTGTATTTACTCAGTTGCTATGGTTGGTTTTCCTTGACGTCAGTAAGATAATGAAGTAAATCTGATGTTTGGCTTTTGAAGCGCTCTTCCTGGAAATAACCATTTTGGCATTCTGTAACTGTCAGGATTTTGTTGTTTCGTAATTTTTTCAGCCAAACTTTTATTCGTTTAGTAGTCCTTGTTTGGAACATCGAAATACGGCTTGTCTGATTAAAATTCGTACTCTCGTTAATACCTCGCACAAAGAGCCAGCAAAAGTGGGTGATTAAGAGACCAACAAAAGTGTGATTGAAGTGAAGAGTGATCATGCGCAGTAAATTTTTTCCAATTTTAAAGCAATTTGGAAAGTAAGAAACAAGTTACTTGTTGATTAATTTCGTGGTTGCCTTGGCTAGTCTTACGAAGCTGCGGTTTCGTCCCGGCCAAGGGACATCATCCAGAAAAGACCGTTCCTACTTGGCAAACCTCGTTGGGCATCGCGCCCAAAGTCCCGTTCGCTAAACAAAATGATGTTCAACCAGGAGTCCATAATCGGGGACGGAGACCGTAAGTCTTGGATGCGCGCGGACCCATGATATGGGACAATTTTTTCTATTTTTAGAACAAATTGCGCCATCCTGACGTCATATATCCGCGCTGATCCACGCACGTGCGTGTGTGCTCCCGTGAAAATGTTGTCACGTTGCGTGATCAAATGGTGAGAGTTGCGAGATTCTCTTGCCGATTTTTCACAGAGATGGCAGGGAATAAGGCAGAGAAGAAGAACCAGGACTCTTCTATGTATATCTATGCTCTGATTTAATGGAAAAGGTGTGTTTTTCAGGGTCGAGAATTTCTTTAAATGAATTAAATCCGCTCGCCGGCTAGTTATTCCCGTAAACGTTTGTGTTTGTTTTCTAGAGAAAAATTCTGTAAGAGAACTGTTCACTCCGGAATCGAGTTAATTTGTGAGTTTGCCAAACAATGCTTAATCATAACCAAAACCTGTTCTTGGTAGTTTGTTATTGTGTCTGCTCGTTTGGCGAGTTTGCAAAAGTTTTTGAACGGCAAGTCTGAAGCGTACGAATAGTTCAATTGCATAGTGCAGCGCGACTGCACTTTCAAGTTCGAGATGTCATCAAATCGTGAAAAGGTTGTTTCGTTGTCTTTTGTGCTGAGATGCTACAACAATTTTCACCAACGTTCACCAAAAGGCTTCGAACATCACGTGTGTTTCTTTCACATTGTGAAACTTTACACTGCGAAAATAAAATAGACAAAGAGTTCGGACTCAATCGAAATCTTTATTCGAGTTGATTAAAAGCGTCATCGTAACTTTTCTGATTATTTCTGTTGTATTCACATATTTTCAGCTAAGCTTTTAATATGTTCTCAAAAATTAATCAACCTTAAACATATTCAGAAACAAGAGCTGTTATATAAGTTCGATGTACGTTTTCACACCAAAGTACGTTTTTACTAGCTGGGCAAAACACACATCGGCGGGAGCTCTTATTCATCGACAACAGACAATTTATTGGATTTTTACACAAACAAAACTAAGCAGCATCTACGGACATAAACCTATTGTCACTTATTGGCCCTAAACGCTGCTATATCCAAACATATCCAACTAGCTTTTTTTCTGTGTTATGGAAAAGCGGTTAATCTTCTTCATTTGTGAAATAGATGGAGTAATGTGCAGTTCTTGTAAAAGGAGCTGAAGGAGCAGCGGAACTCAACTTGATCCCAGCGATGTAAAGCGGGACATACCTTAATTCGGCACAGTCTTCACTCAAACTGGAGCAACTTACGGCGAAAATTCCAACAGCTATAAAGGCGTCAAGTTGTGGGCCAAAAGCGTAAACGATTTCTGGAATTTTGGACGCCATTTCCCCTGCGCGACATCTGCGAAGATCCTCGCAGCAATGTACGCGCGTGTGCCGCAGGCGATGGCGCAATTTGTTCTAAAAATAGAAAAATTGTCCCATATCATGGCGCCAACCCCAATACTAGAAATTGCGCGCGCTTGCGGTCTCCGTCCCCGATTATGGCTCCTGTGTCAACTTTACACTTTATTGTTAACTTTCACTCGTGAATTTGTGCTGTCGGGAATCCTTATGCGATATAAGGCGAGACTGCTGTCATCATTTTGTTAGCGAACGGGACTTTGGGCGCGATGCCCAACGAGTTTGCCAAGCAGAAAGGTCTCTCATGAGTCCCTTGGCCGGGACGAAACGAGCTTCGTAAGACTAGCCACGAAATTATCACAAGTAACTGTCAACTTTACACTTTATTGGAAAGAAGAAGCCTGAAAAATCAGGGCTTCAACGGGATTCGAACCCGTGACCTCCGCGATACCGGTGCGATGCTCTACCAACTGAGCTATGAAGCCACACATTGGGAGCGAGGTCAATTTATTGAGTTCATTTTTTTTTTTTTTTTTTTTTTTGGTTAAAAAAAAAAAAATGGAAACTTTACTGCGATGAGCACTCTTCACTTCATTTACAACCGCAGTACAAATATGAATTTCATATATATTTCACATGTAAAAGTGTGATTACCACAATCAACACTGAGGTGTTTGTTTGTGTATGATTAAACTGAAGAGCACACAAACAGATAATGATATGGACTAGGCGGGCTTAAGATTGAGAAGAGGACAGCCCACGAACTTGGAGTTGAGCCATTGTTCTACTAGTAATATTTATGTTGTATGAAATATTTAACAACAACTTTTCTCTCTTAACTTAGTGTTATCCTTAACCTTTAATGGGTGAAAATCAAGATTGTAACTTTTATATTGTTCACGTTACCTTACTTAGGCCAACCACTTAGAAATAGTTGGTTTAAATCAAGGTAGAAAAAGTTTTAGTCTACCTTGATAACCTCGAAGGAAATATGCTAAATAGTTTGGTGCGCAGTTGCACTTAGGCCTTATGTGAATTGCGCATAGTACGTTAGCCTAGCTGACAGTTTGACATTGATTTCATGGATCAGGTGGTTGCCCTTTTAAAAAGGAACTTGACGAGAGAACTTCTAGAAGTTGTTGTTGTTGTTGTTGTTGTTGTTGTTGTTGTTGAAGTCGCAGTTGTTGCTGCTGCTGTTGCTGTTGTAGTTGAAGTTGTAATAGCTGTTTTCAGTCAAGAGCTGAAGTTTGAAAACGTGACAACTGTACTAGAGAGATCATCATTGCGAATTAAAGTTGAGTAACCAAACAGACGAGTGTTGGAGTGATCTGCTAATTCCCCAAAAGATTACTTCAACACATTGCAGTTAGCACGTGGGCTCTCTGGAAACTGAAGCCAGATAAAGGTTAATTATCAGCGTATTATAGCGTCAAGATAGTCATCTCGTGCGAAGCTAGTCGACTGTTGTTGTTGAGCAATAGGCCTTTTGCAACAAACAATCACATGGTACAAAATCCGCCATGCTGGAGGGCAAGCTTATTATTATTTCCGCACTGGGACTTTAAAACAAAGAGACCTTAACCAGTCAAGCGTGACTGGCCTTTGTTTTAATGTCCCACTGCGGGAATAATAATGAGTTTGCCCTCCAGCATTGCGGATTTTGTACCATGTGATCGTTTGTTGCAAAAGGCCTATTATCTAGTTCCTCGCTTATGTAAAGAAAAGTACATTTATGATTAAATTTTCGTTTTCATTTTACTGCTTTTTCTGTGCACCTTTTTCATTTTAATTCCAGGCCGTCGATCTTCGTCTCAGTCGGACACGGTGTTTCCGATGTCGGGCCCAGGGTTTTCAAATTTAGCCGGCGCCCGGCGCAAGTCACTGGCTACTTCAAGCATTTGCGCAGGGTACTTTTCGTAATTCCAAATTTTATTAACTACTCAATTATGTTTCACTAAGTAATCGTGATCTGATCTGTTCGAGGAAATAAATAAACACCAACTGATGAAAAACAATTAAACATTGCGGCTATCACATGTACCTCTTGATCTTCGAAGCAGTGTCCAAACCATTTTTCTTGGGAGGAGCCCGCAATTGCTAATTAAACTCTTAGTGCTTTATGTTAGAATTAAAATGAAACAAAGTCATAAAGAAAGTATATTCAGTGGACTGTATTGAGAAGACGGCAGAGAAAGTTTACAACCAAAGCTAGAACAGTAAAGTAAATAGTTTTTCCGCTAAGAATTCTAAAATTCAGGTGACAGTAGCTCAGTATTGGGAACTCAGATAAAATGAAGGCATATACTTTGCAATATTGAGTTTTAATTAGCTACTCTCTGATATGTAAATGCTTTATCAGATGTTACCCCAAAAGGCGGTGAGGTTTTTGTTGAGTTAGGACTTCAGTAGTTTTAGCCTGTTCCAGGCTCTCGGTCAGTGAGGACGATCGAAAAAGGGAGCGGGCGACAAGCGGGATCAGCGGCGAGCGGGATCCGCGACGCGCCCTCTTTCCCTACCAGATCCTGCTCGATGCTCGTCCCGCGCTTCTTTCCGATCCGTCCCCACTGACCGAGAGCCCGGAACAGGCTACAGTAGTTTTCACGAAAAAGAAAATATCTGTAAGCTGATGCTAATCTAATGTTGACAGTCTTGATGACTGAGTGGGAGCTGCATATAAACACTGAGAAAGCTTCTGTCAATCATTTGCACCATGTTATCACGTAGGATTCTCAAATACTTTTCACACTGCAGACACCTGCTTTTAAATACAACATAAAGCTCTAACTGGGACATTATTGAGAGAAAAAGAAACATTACTTTAGAGAAAAGGCCAACAGGAAAGATGAGCAAATCCTTTCACGTTACCTAAACAACCTGAAGAACATACTGGAAGATAAGAACATAAAAAGATACTGAACGTAGAATCAATAGAACGCAGAGTGGTTCCAGTCTGACCTGCTGCTCACAGTCTTGTAGCTAGTAGCTTTAACGACTGCTTAAAGAAATAAACACGATTCGAATTGCAATCAGGAATGAATAGTGTAAAATAATGGCTATGCTTCGAGTCTTCGTTTTAACTTTATTTGACATTCACGTTAATCAGCTTTTTTCAAATTGAGATGGGCCAGTATTTTCTGCGTTATGGTAATTATAGCGGGAAAGATGATCACGCGTAATATTGAATAATGTCTAAAGGCTGGAAGAACTTAATACTAAACAAATGTAAGACATTTTACAGCGTTTTCAATTTGGGTTGAAACCACTTTATCAGACAATAATAATAACGATAATAATAAGAAGAATCTTCAAGCGAAAAGCGAAAAAAAGCAGAAAAAGCGAGCGGGGATATTTACTGGGGGACAGTTACTGGGCCATGAAACGTCAAAAAAATCATTAAGCAGAACCACAAAAAACTGCGAAGTCATTTTAAATATGAACAAGGCCAAGCTAAGCGCTACCAAAAATTTAAAAATTCATCGCTTGAACGGGGTTTCGTTAGGCGAAATAACCGCATTGAGAAAAAGATAATCTCATTTGGCGTGGTTTAGCCCGGTGTGCAAGCCTCCCATATTCAAATGTTTAGCTCACTTGATGTGTAATTACAGCTCAAGTTTTTGCAGTTGTAGCTGATAAATTGAGCAATTATCAACTGAAAGACCATAAAATGAAGCTTTCGGTGCAATTCGGGGTCAGGATTGTAAACTATAGAGTAGCGCCGCTAAATTTTTGCAGACGGACAAGCGAATACAACACACCTTCCCAGACATCTACCACATGAAATGGTGCTAATTAAATTTTACTACCAGTTTGGAAATGACAGTACGTAAAAACAAGGTTGTCTCACAAAAGAGGGTGTGAATGGGGTTAACTGACCAGCGACAAAGGGCTAGAAAATATTACAGACTAATGCCAAAACGAGTAAAAAATTACCGACTAGCGACAAAAAATTAACTGGGATTTACGCACCGACAAGGCAAACGACCGACAAAGTAATGAAATTTTAACCGACAACCGACATGCGAAAATACTGCGAAATAAAAAAGTAAAACTGTTCTATATATGCAGTTATATATGAAAATAAGAATATATGCAAGTGGTTAGATCATGAATGCCGGTGATGAGAGGCATTATTGAATGCTAATAAGCCCTGGGAACTGGTGGGAGTTTTAAGAACAGGGATAAACAAGAAAGCAATTAAGCAGTTCCTTGATTGACATCACTGGTTAGACTTTTTGGTGTCCTCTTTATTGTGAGAAAAACAAACTACGTGCCATCTCCTCTGCTGTCTCCACCCAGATCCTTCTCTTTTGGCAGACAGGTGCAAAAGCTTTTTACAGAAACTGACTCTCAGTGAGTTGAATCTAGTCCTCGAAGTATTCGCCGTTGAAGAAGTCATATGCCAATGCCCGGTTTATATAACAGGAGTCTCTTTCTCAAAAGGCTGACATGGATACTTGGGAAAACTTGTTCTCTCTGCAGGGTAAACAGTCATAACACATTTGCGCAGCAGCCATTGATTAGGTGGCTTGCGCTGTCATTATATTGGACATTAAAATTTCTAAATTTAAACATAGACAAGGAGCAGTCTCTGTTAGTCTCGTGAAACATGCCAAATTGTCAAATAGCTATTTTCCCGCGAATGACAACCGATGAAGGAAAAACATTTATACCGCCTTCTGACACGGGATTATAAATAAAGGACACTATTACTGAATGTGGCGAAACTAGAAGTTGATGGGCCGGTACGAACGGAAAGAGAAACTGAGCGACTATGTCACAAGATTTGAACAAAACGATGAATGGAACACAGCCATCGAGCTGTTACTGGAATCCTACAGCAGAAAAAATCGGTAAAACATTTGCTTTCTGCCTGATTTTTCTTGTTTCGCTGGCTGGGAACACCGTCATCGGAATAATTGTCTACAAGACGAAAACCTTGAGAAAACCTATCAACTTTATGATAACCAACATGGCCATGTCCGATCTGCTGTATCCGATCTTCTTGATTCCTCGGGATATTCAATTGCTCTACATAAAATCCTGGCTGATCGGTGGTCCTCTTGGCCAGGCCTTATGTAAGCTGACTGCCTTCTTACCAACTGTCTCCATTATTGTGTCTATTCAGAGCCTGGTTCTGATAGCAGTGGATCGATTTGGAGCTGTTGTATTTCCCCTCCGTTCTCCACTCATCAGTTCAAAGCTGTGCCCTTTCTTTATTCTCGCCACTTGGATCATCGCGATGGCTGTCCACTCCCCATTGCTCGTCGCCTTCAAATTGGTTGAACTTCCAGGAGCGTCTTTTTGTGAGATACCTGTGGCAGACTTTGATAATTACCTCGTGCCAATTTTGATTGTATTCTATCTAATCCCGTTGGTGTTGATTATCATACTTTACATTGCCATCTATATAAAGCTCAAGTCACAGAAGATTCCAGGCGAGCAATCGACCAACGCTAGACAACAACGCCAACAAAGAGAACAAAATGTATTAAAGATGGCCATTGCTATTGTGTTAGGGTTTGCAGTATGCTGGCTGCCCTACTGTATTTATATGTTTCTTATGTTCTTTTCATCGGACATACGGTCTTCATGTAACTTCCAATACTTTGCCTTTTTTGCCAATATTATGAGTCGCATAAATAGTGCCATGAATCCTTGTATCTGTTTAATTTTCAGTAGAAATTATCGTATGGGACTTAAGGTAATTCCCCTGAAATAAAACTGACAATAGATGTTCGTTCAAACTTTGCCCACTGAATATTTATCATATGAGAACTTCAATTTTGAAATAAAAAAGGGGGGTGCCCATACTCATTAAGGAGCACTGGGGCATTAAAAATGACCCATTTTGGCATTATTTAACGCTTATTACAAGAACGCATTCCCAGTAATAATTGTAAATTTTTGTGACCGAGACTCATGAGAACACGCATTAAACTGGAGTCAATGCATTGTATCGGACACAAATAAACGTTTTAAGTTTGATTTAGACAGAAAGCTGAATCCTTGATTAAAATTTCAACCAAATTTCTTGACATGGTTACCATAGGGCAAAATAGAAAAGACCACAGTTTACTTGCTATTTTCGCTATTTATTCAATTTTCAGCGATAGAAATCAGATCAGTCTTTCCTCAAGCAAAGTTTATGATAAGATGATTACAATGACTGGAAAAAAAAAATTGGGGTGCCCATGCTCGTTGATGAGCTATAGCCATTTTTCAACTGAAAGAGCTCAATAACAAGGCAAATCCGCCATGTTTTCAGTGTGCACGTGCACGAGAGCGCGCTAAATGACGCCATAAATTATGCGCAGAAAGGATGCGCAGTGCAATTGTGAGGAATAACCTTAAGACTCTCTTTAGATAAATGATTTGTTAAAAAAGCGCAGTAACTGATGATACTTTATTACTGAGCCGACAGGATCAGTCATCATGAAACTTGTAAGAAACATTCATTTAAAACTGACTGCTTTGGATAGCAATTAATGTACACTAAAGCGTATAGAAACTTTGCAGAACGGTTTTAAACCTTTCTTTGAATAGTGAGTTTACAATCATTTTGTAGTCATTACGAAACCTCCATTTGAAATAATTTTTATATGAGGAGTTATACTTCGATCGTCTTAAGTCTTGGAAAAAAAATGCTTTATTTATCTGAAAGGCTTTTTATTTGATTCAAAAGCTTTACAAAGAAACTTCACAGAACGGTTCCTAACCTTTTTTGACAATTCATTTGGCATCTATCGTAGTTATTTCGTAAATTCGACTTCTGTAATCTTCATTCAGGAGAATTGTTCGATCGTCATATAAACCGTGTAAATGGTATATATTTCAATACTGCCATTTATTTGATTCAACGTACTTTAGATAAACTTAAAGGACAGTTGAAGTATAGCGGTTCTCTTGACAATTTGCTTGGATTTATTAATCAACTGAACTCCAAATTAGAAGTAAACGCCCTCTCCTTGTCCTTCTTTTATCGCCACTGTTCTCCATGTTTGTCTCGAGGTTAGGGTTATCGTGTTCTTAAAGCCAAATGTGAATTTAACGCTGAAGTCAACCAGCCTTAAGAAAAATATGTAGTGGTTTATGAACTAGCCGTCTATTTTGGAGAGAAAACGTTCTAGTTTTGATCTCTGTCGCATGAGGTCAATTGATATTTGTGTGCCAACTATTCAGTTCTGAACCATGAGTGTTACTAGTCAATAATGTGATAATGATTAATAATGTCTTCATATCTGTATTCGCGGTTAAAATATGTGATCTTTCATATATATTAACTTGCAGCTGGTGGTTGTTTTTGCTTCATGCATGATACTGGGCCCTGCACAGCAAATTACAAGTCCCTCTTCGTATTTTGCGTTTTGTTTTAAAATAAGCTCTTCTATTTGAATGTTTTACATTGTAGTTTAGCATTATTCAATGTCGTGTTCTTATCAGCCGTTTACACTGCTTGAAGAGGGATTTAATAAGTTTATAGTTGGTCTCATTTTGTTATGTATGAATGACCACAAAAAAGTACACAAGCATGCCAGGCCATTCACGCATATTTTATTGGGACTACGTGCTGATCAACACAACCCGTTTTAGCAGGTTGGAGGGTCCGTTGTGGGCACAAAGTGCCAGCGCTCGTTTTTCAACTTAACTTGATTCTATCTACAGCATTGAAGTTTTCTGAATTTTCATAAAACAGTTAAGGGGCCATTTTGGTGTGTCAATTATTTGCTTACGTGACTTGACGTTTTTGCGGGAAGTTATGTTTATTTTACGCCTCCGCCGCCAAAGACAAAGCACATCCGCGCAGAATGCAACCAGCTACAGAGGGCTGATTCCAACCAGGGCAAGACTCAACTCTGTATTATCAATACAATTTCGCGGCTTTTGAATTGAGGCTGTTGAACTTAAAGGAGAGTGTGATAAGATTAAAATGACAAGAGTTTACATGGTTAGCGTTAACAAAACAAATTAGTGTCCAAACATTTTCCTTGGGAGGAGCAGGCAATCGCTAATTAAAAGATACAGAGCGTAGAATCAATAAAACCTGCTGCCCACAGTCTTGTAGCTAGTAGCTTTAACGAATGCTTACAGAAATAAACACGATTCGAATTGTAATCAAGAATGAATAGTATGAAATAACGGCTATGCTTCGAGTCTTTGTTTTGACTTTATTTGACATTAACGTTAACCCGCGGCTGTTTTCAAATTAAGATGGGCCAGTATTTTCTGCGTTATGGTAATTATAGCGGGAAAAATGATCACGCGTAATATTGAATAATGTCTGAAGGCTGGAAGAACTTAATACTAAACAAATGTAAGACATTTTACAGCGCTTTCAATTTGGGTCGAAACCGCTTTATCAGACAATAATAATAACGATAATAATAATAAGAATCTTCAAGCGAAAAGCGAAAAAAGCAGAAAAATCGAGCGGGGAGTCATTTTAAATATGAACAAGGCCAAGCTTAACGCTAGCAAAAAAATTAAAAACCCATCGTTTGATCGCCGTTTTGTTAGGCAAAATAACCGCATTGAGAGAAAATAATCTCATCTGGAGTGGTTTAGGAGTGCAAGCCTGCCATATTCAACTGTTTAGCTCACTTGATGTTTATTTACAGCTCAATTTTTTCGCAGATGTAGCTGATAAAGTGAACAATTATCAACCGAAAGACCATAAAACCAAGCTTTCGGTACAATTCGGGGTTCAGGATTTTAAACTGAAGAGTAGCACCGCTTAATTTTTGCAAACTGACAACCGAATGCAACCGTGACATTTTTCCAGAGATCTATTGCATGAAATGGTAGTAATTATATTTTACTACCCGTTTGGAAATGACAGTAAAAACAACGAGGTTGTCTTACAAACGCGTAAATGCGACAGGTGGCGGTAGCTTTTTTGGAAACTCAAATGAATTGAAATAATATACACTGCAAGTTTTAGGTATCTTCTCTCTGATTTGTAATTGTTTTATCAAACGTTTTGAGGTTTTTTGTTGTCTTAGTTTTATGAGAAAATAAAAAAAAAAAATTTATAAACTGACCGCTCAATTAACTAACTGTTTTTTAACTGTGTGGGAGCCACATGTGAACAGGAAGCTTTTGTCAATCACTTGCTCGATGTTATGACGTGGGATAATTCAAGGTTATAACGCACAAATCTTCCAGATGTTATTGAGCTGCTAATTAAGCTATGATGGTCCCCCAGTAGAATAAAAAAAAAAAAAAAAAAACATTTCACGTTAGGCCAAAAATTCTCGCAAAACGGAGAAGACATGATCTTTGCTGAATTTCAGACGTCTCGGCTCTAGTCGCAAACTCCAAGAGAGAAAATTAAAACCATGAGGTATATTACTAGAGAAATTCTTCCTTGTTAGCAAGCCACATAAAAAAGAATGTGTGTGCCGGAGAAGTAACTGATGAAATGCCGATGTTGAAGGGCAAAATTAAAAGTAATCACTGATGAAAGGCACATACAGGTTAAGCACTATACTCCTGGGAACAGGGATAAACAAGAAAGCAATTAAGCAGTTCCTTGATTGACATCATTGTTTAGACTTTTAGGTTTCCCCTTTGTTTTGAGAAAAACAAACTACGTGCCATCTCATCTGCTGTCTCCACCCAGATCCTTCTCTTTTGGCAGACAGGTGGAAAAGCTTATCACGAGCACAGAAACTGACTCTCAGTGAGTTGATTTTAAGTTATGTATTACCGAAAACAACTTCGGATTCACAGCCGATCGAGTCATATTAACTAGACAGTGTTGGTCTCTATTTTGTTATGTATGAATGGCCACAAAAAAGTACACAAGGATGGCAAGCCTTTCACGCATATTTTATTGGGTTTACGTAGTGATCAACACAACCACTTTTAGCAGGTTGGAGGGTCCGGTGTGGGCACAAAGTGCAAGCGCTCATTTTTAAACTTAATATTCCATTCCAGCGTTGAAATTTTCTGACTTTTCATAAAACTATTAAGGGAGCATTTTGGTGTGTCAATTATGTGGTTACGTGACTTGACGTTTTTGCGGGGAGCATGTTTTTAAAGGTTCTGAGAAGTTATGTTTCTTTTACTCCTCCGCCGCCAAAACAAAGCACATCCGCGCAGAATCCAAGCAGCTACAGAGGCCTATTCCAACCGGGTGCAAGACTCTTTATTATCAATACAATTTCGCGGCCTCTTGAACTAAGGCTGCTGAATTTCAAGGAGAGTGTGATAAGACTCGAAATGACAAGAGTTTACACGGTTAGCGTTAAAAAAAAAAAAAATAAGTGTCCAAACATTTTCCTTGGGAGGAGCACGCAATTGCTAATTAAACTCTTAGTGCTTTATGTTAGAATTAAAATGAAACAAAGTCATAAAGAAAGTATATTCAGTGGACTGTATTGAGAAGACATGCAGAGAAAGTTTACAACCAAAGCTAGAACAGTAAATTAAATAGTTTTTCCGCTAAAGATTATAAAATTCAGGTGACAGTGGCTCAGTATTGGTAACTCAGATAGAGTGAAGGCATATACTTTGCAATATTGAGTTTTAATTAACTACCCTCTAATATGTAAGTGCTTTATCAGATGTTACCCCAAAAGGCGGTGAGGTTTTTGTTGAGTTAGGACTTCAGTAATTTTAACGAAACAGAAAAATATTTGGAAGCTGCTGCTAATTAATTGACAGTTTGATGACTGAGTGGGAGCCCCATATGAAAACTGAGGAAGCTTCTGTCAGTCATTTGCCCCATGTTATCATGTAGAAGAGTCAAAAATTTTTCATATTGCAGACACCTGCTTTTAAATGCAACATAAAACTCTGACTGGGATATTATTAAGTGAAAAAGAAATATTACTCTAGAGAAATGGCCAACAGGAAAGATGAGCAAATCCTTTCACGTTACCTAAATAACCTGAAGAACATACTGGAAGATAAGAACGTTAAAAGATGGCCTAATGTGCTGTCCATATCTGATACCAGTACCTTGCACTGATGTGGAAGAGTTAAGGGATATTTTAAGGGAACACGGAGGTTCTAGTTTTTTTAGTGATCGAGAGACGTGGCGACCAACACAGCTTAGACAGGTGACGCTCAAACAGGTGCTATGAGAAGTAAGCGGACAAGCACGTTACTAGAGAATCCATACTTGACGACTGTCGTCTCTGCTCGTTCGCTGACCTCCGCTCAGTGTTTTGCGCTTCTCTCCGCGGATTTTAGAGCAAAACCAAGACTGTTCAAAAACTAATAGTGAGGTATACTCAACTCCTGATTCTCGAACCCTCGCTAACTCAAACATCGAGATAACTTAGATTTCCGTCAAACCTCCACTGTAATTTTATCCTCGGTAACTCGAATTCTCAGCAGCTCTCGGTAACTCAAACCCTCTTTAACTCAAACCCTCGGTAACTCAAACACTCCGGCGATTACTCATACCCTCGCTACCTCTCACCTTCTGTAACTCGAACCCTCGGTAACTCAAACCCGGCTCGACAACTACAACCCTCGGTAACTCGAACCCTCAGTCACTCAAACCCTCGGTAACTCAAACCCTCGGCATCTCGAACCCTCGGTAAGTCGGATATAGCGAGTTTCGCCCACATCGTTTCGTGTCGTAGTACAGCATAAAGCGGGGATGTAAAGTAGAATCGTGATAAAATGAATGTAATGTAAATATATATATATATATATATATATATATATATATATATATATATATATATATATATATATATATATATATATATATATATATCTGTCTGGATTCATAAAAACGATGCTATAGAATTGCCCTTGCGTAGCGCTTTAGGCGGGCGTTTTCTTCTCGCCAGAAACTATCTCCAAAGGTGACGATATAAAAATTAAAAGGAAAGTCAGTGCTTTTTTCCTTCCTTTGCACGTTTATCTTGCTTTCCTTGCCATCCTTTCCCTATTTTTGCCCGTTTACATGGCTTGGAGGCGGCCTAAAAGTTTGGTGAAATCATAGTGAAATAAGGGTGATAGGGGTGCGGATCTTTAGCAACGTTTTTACAAATCCAGTTATATATATATATATATATATATATATATATATATATATATATATATATATATATATATATATATGCTTGCCATTTTTTTCCCAACATGACAGATTCAAGAACTTGGTCTTCCAACAGCGTATCAATCGGATGATGGTACCTTTAAGTATCTCCGTAAAATAATGGCCCTTCCGTTCCTGCCTTCAAGTCAAATGCCAGCAATGTTTACACGTCTTCAGCTGCAAGCCACCACTGAACCCCTGCAGAAGTTTGTGGACTATGTCGATAGCACCTGGGTGCAAAGCACTACCTGGCCTCCCTCCTGCTGGAGCGTGTACAAGCAGCAGATCCGCACCAATAATAATGTGGAAGGATGGCACAAACGTGCCTCATGAGGAGCCCAGATGCCTCTTTACATGCTGATAAACCTGCTGCACAAGGAAGCCTGCCTTGTGGCCCTTCAGATTAGATTGGTTTCTGAACAAAAATTAACTAAGCTGCAAAAGAAAAAGTATCGTTCTGTCCAAGCGAAAATATTAAGCTACTGGGAGCATTACTGTAAAGCGCCGCAAATGATCCCCGACCGCAAATGATCCCCAAATTGGACCGCAAATGATCCCGAGCCGCAAATGATCCCCGATGTGTACCGCAAATGATCCCGTCGGAAAACAAGGAATGGCATGGAATTTGTTCCTCGGGTGGTGGATTCAGTTTTTAACATAAACAGAAGCAAGTCATAACTGACCATATTCTATATGGATGTTCTGAATTCCTATGATAAAGAGTTCTTCGGATAATTACCGAAAAAGCTCCAACGGAATGCCTTGTAATCGCCTTTTGTTTGCATAATACTGAAAAACCTTTATTTTTTATAGGGTATCTCCTTCAGTTTTTACACAAGCATTAACATTTCGTGAAAATTTAACCGAAGCGAAAATTGCGAAAAAATTAATAATGTCAGTTCAGACACTCGACATCCTGCATCTCAATTAACTCAACTAAGTTGTGTCTTATTTCCTGACCTGCACGTTTAGTCAAACCTTGGATGCTACAGACTTTTCATGCATGTGCGGTTTCCGGTTTTGGTCAATCACGCGAATTACAATACTTTTGTCATCGATGTTGAAAGTCGGTAGCAAGAAATCCTACCGGATTCTAGTTCGTGGTTGAAGTGGTGTAACCTATCCGGCTGTTTCTCATGAAGCAAGACTTCTTTAGTCTAAGAATCTTACACGAAACCAGCTTGCGGCTGCCATTTTACTTCTAGTGTGTAACAATATGCGGTTTTTCGCATTTTTCCCACGGGTAATGAAGGTAAGTGTTGAGTCGCTCTACATACTGTGTAAGTTGACCAAGCAGTGCTCTGGTCCAGAATTTCTGGCTTTAAGTTGCAAATGCGAAATAAAAGTCAAACTGGCTTGTAGAGTTGGGAAGCATAATTTCTAGCTTATTCGCTTGAACTAAAAGGCCATGAACATATCGCGAAGGCTGTTACTCTTGGTATTAACAGTTGCTTTGGTATTTTTTTCTCGCGCCTTTGGGGTCTTATTATGATGAGGATTTGAAAACAGATTATTTAACATGGAAATGGAATTAAAATTAAATCCACTGAAGATTTTTGTGTCTTAGTTTTGGTAGCATTAAGCTATTATTGTTGTAGACCGAGCTTGCTGAGAAACAATATTGCTGTCTGCGAGCTTTGATTTTTTTTCTGTAATTTTCCAAAAGAATTGCCAAGAGAAAATAAGCACGAATTTGTCATGAAAATCATATTCAAATTATAGTTTACTTTCAACAGAATATCTTTTCTTTATGGTTATCTAATTGATCGTTTAGATGATGAAACTAAATGAATGTAAAAATATATAGAATAAAATATAGGAAAAATCCAGGAAACCAAACTCCATGCCATTCCTTGTTTTTCGGCGGGGATCATTTGCGGTTCGGGATCATTTGCGGTCCAATTTGGGGATCATTTCCGGTCTGGGGATCATTTGCGGTCGGGGATCATTTGCGGCGCTGTACAGTACGCCTGCCAAATCCACAAAAAAAGAGAATCAAACATTTAACTTACTTATCTTGGAGTCTGGTTTGTTCCCAAGTGAAATTGCTTTGCGTTTGCAAGAGGAATAATTCGTTCGTTCTCGTAACAAAGCTTAGCAGCTTGGCTTTTCTAAGAAACAACGGTCAGCGCCTGGGAAAGAGTTTCGTTCGTCCATTTTGAATTTTATCCGGTTCGATTAAGTTAGTGCTTGCAACTTCACTGAGAGGCATTTTTTTCTCACTTGAAGACTTTGTCAACTCAGACAATCAAATATATTTGAGTTAACTTGTGGGAGATATCACTTTCACTGAGAATCGAGTGAAAAGAGACGTTTAAACATGGATATAATGTTTGGTTTGGCTTGCTTTTATTCAATCCTGATCGAGTCAATTAAGCTTATGTAAGCTTTACGTATTTCTTACGAATCTCAACTACAATATATACGTGTCTTGTCGGAATAATTCTAGTCGGATCAGAGATTCGTAGAGGTCTCATTTGGTCTGGGCGAAACGAGTGTAGATCTGGGCGAAACGCTTCATGGGCGAAACTCGTTATGGGTGAAACCCGTGGTTACCGGTAAGTCAAGCCCTCGGTAACTCATACCCTTGATAACTCGAACCCTCGGCAACTTGAACCCTCGGTAAGTCAACCCCTCGATAACTCAAACCCTTGGTAACTAAAACCCACGGTAACTCATACCCTTTGATGACTCTAACCCTCGGCAACTCGACCCCTCGGTAAGTCAACCCCTCGATTACTCATATCCTTGATAACTCGAACCCTCGGTACCTAAAACCCTACGTAACTCAAACCCTCGGCCGTAACTCCAACCCCGATTACTCGAGCCCTCAGTAACCTAAACCCTTGGTGACTCAAACCCTCGGTAACTCGAACAACGATAGCTACAGAAAAAAAAAATAGTCATAGAAAACGACAAAGTCAGGAGCGGGATTCGAACCCGCGCCTCCATTCTGAGACCAGAACGCCCGCTCCCATTGTGTTTTGGAAATGTGATTAACCTTGAATCGGGCGCATTAGACCGCTCGGCCATCCTGACAACTATATGTGAGGACTACAATATCTAAATTGACCATTCTATGTACGCTTTCCTGATATATAAATTTTAAGAGAAAACGGGAGGATTAGCCCCTCCGTGACTTGTCACTTTTTGGGGGCTTATGCTCATGCATTAAGACCCCTAAGTCAGGAGCGATCTTGTTTGTCAGTCAGTCAGTATGTATGTATGTATGTCACTTTGAGGACGAGATATCACGTGATAGACCTTGAGGAGTATAAATAATCTGGCCGGTAGACTGGGTACTAGTAATTGCTAGTCCAAGTTGTTTCGTCGGCCATTACTTCTGTCGTAGCGTTGTTGCTTTGTATTTGCAGCAGTTTTACCTGGTTGGTGAAAATTTAGAGAAGCTTTCCCTCGCAACTTAGTTACAATTGTCCAAGGTAAGTTATTTCTTTTTCAAAATCGCTCTGTCGTGCTGTTTATGATCATGATTTCATTCGAAAATCAATTGGACTGCCTTAAGTCTGCCTTGGTTGTTCTTTGTTGTTTCAGTTAGGTGTTGGGAGTGAGTTTCCTCGGCGATACGGGAGTTGTTTGCTCACGCAAGCTTACATATCTAGACTCGGCTTGGGGTGAAGTGCGGATTGAACTGAAACTAATGTTGTTTGAACCCAAATTGGAAGTACTTGCTGAAAATGTGCGTGACACAAATCGACACTGATTTAGTTAGCCGTGAAATCAAATGTGCTACACCTCAGCGTGTCATTTTCTGAAGCGAACGAAACACAGAATACATGTACCTTCCTCGTACCTTAAAACAGTCTGATAAAAGGTGAGTTTTCGTTCTGTTCAAATGGCACTGCAATAAATAGGACTGAAGTGTTTCTTTTTTTTTTTTTCAGTCAAGTGCTACCGTAATGAGAGAAGTAGATTTATTTACACAATTATCAACATCGGCGTCGGCGGGAAACTGGCAGATATCGGCCATAAAACTGTAGAATTACTTCAGTCAACACTATTCCTTACTTTAATGGAAATAAATATAGTCCTTTGTATTTTTTGAAGCGAAATAGTAGTTTTCTAAATTTATAAACACACAAAAATGATACAATACAACCATGTCAATCGTCGTGGTAAACACAGAATATTTAATTTAAAAGGGAAGTCCCGACGAGATGGTTATCAGGTAACACAAACGCGCGTGTCAAATACGTTTGCTATTAAAAAGGCCTAAAATTCCGAACATGAGGTTAAAATGTAAAATAAAACTTCAAATTAAATGTTATGTGATATAAAGCCAAGAAAGCGCCAAAATATCGAACATTTCAAAGCCGTGGATTTTTGTGTGCAATTGTGTGCAGTTATCAGGAAGCTCTAGCTGTAGCAAGAATGTTAACTTTTTGGGGGGGCCCTTGATGAGACTATATTATCACTCGGTTTTTAAGTTTTTGAAAAGACAATCGTATAATAGTACACTATGCCTCCTGATGCATGAAATACAAATACAATACAGTAGAGATACAATACATACATACCCACTGGCAGAGCTAAAGAAGGGGAGGGGCTTGCCCTGCCAGCTTTTCTTCCTTCTGCAATTTTTTTTTACCCAAAACAGGGGGGGTGGGGGGCCTCCTTCCCTAGATCCACCACTGGATATATGTTTCATTGCAACTCCCTACAAGGGTTTTCAGTTTACAAGACTACATAACTGTACTACTAAAGTAGTTTAACAATTCCTTTCCATCGTCTCTTAGATTATTCTAGAGCATAGCACCACTGTAGGTAAAGGACTGCTGTCCAGTGATTTGACAGCACCTTGAAATGTTCATTTGACCGGGGTGTTAAGTATTTCTCGTGTGAATATGTGAATGCAGAGTAAATTTCTCGATTAAGCAGTGGGTCAGGGAAGATTTTATTAACACAATTAAAGATCTTTATGGCATTGCTAAAGTTACATCTGTCACTAACAGGCAGCCAATATTTAGGGGTACAATGTGCAGAGTAACAGTGCTAGAGTGATTTACTCTGTATCAAGTAAAAGAAGTGAAGATGAAATAGAAAACATCATGAAAAAAAAAAAACAAAAAAACAATAGTAAGGCAGACGAAACAACATTTCTACTTATTATTGAAATCTTCTACTTGTTTGTTTTGAGTGATTTTACTGAGTTAGTCAATCCTCCTTAGCCTTTTTGCCGTGACACTGGATCAGAGAATTAAGAGTGGGAAAATCATTATCATGAGCACAATGTTTGCTAATGTCTCCTAGTACAATCCCCTGCCATACTCCCCGAATGATGTACAGTGCTCATCTTGCCCAACCGCTTTGTGGCATGTTTTTCACACAAACCTTAGCGCTTACTTTGTGGATGGAACCACTACGCACAAAACAACTGACAACCCTGCAGCTCCCCGCGGTACTTAGATGTTGATGTTGTTACAGTCTTAGTCATTACAGCAGCAAACCCTCTTGACACTACATGAACAAATTTACTTGACATGTGTAAGCAGGGCTGAGTAACTCGCATGGGACAATGCGCAAAATAGGGCTAAATAGGTTAATGTGTTAAGTCCCTTTATTTAGGACTAGGACTAAATACATAATTATTATTAGAGGATATAGTACATAAGTCAACAGCATTCTGACATACTTTTTCCACTTAAAAATTGTAACGACTTGATTACCTTCTCACTTGTAGCAATTCTCCCAGATGCTGACTTTTGAATAAAACTGAGCATAAGACCCCAAGTACGCATTGCGGACCTATTTTTTTTAATAAGGCAAATGATCAGACAAAAGAAATAAAACATATTGTCAGGAGTGGGAATCGAATCCACGCCTCCATTCGGAGACCAGAAAGCCCGCTCCCACTGTGTGCTGGGGAGGTATTTCACCTTGAAGGGGGTAAGTTTCTAAATAAATTGTGGTGCTGTATCGGTGGGAGTATTACAAGATAATATGGTTTTATCAACTGAGTTGATAATGTGATTTAGTCACCGTAAAGAGATTCGAAAGCTGACGTTTCGAGCGTTAGCCCTTCGTCGGAGTGATTCGCCCAGTAGCACTAATTATTATATCAACACGAACTCACAGCAAACCTAAGCAACTGAAATTCCCGGTGACAAGAACCCTGGCTGACTCAAACCCTTCGTAGCTTACGTAGAAAGCGCTCGGTAGTGGATGGTAACTCAAACCCTCGGTAGCTCAAACCTTCCGTAACAAGAACCCTCGGCACCACAAACCCTCGGTAGCTAAAGTAGAAAGCGTTCAGTCGTTGATGGTAACTCAAACCCTCGATAACTCAAACCCTCGGTAACTCAAACCCTCGATAACTCAAGCCCTCGATAACTCGAACAACAATAGATACAGAAAAAAAAGATGGTCATGCAAAGAAAAACCTGCGGCAACTAAAATCCTCGGTGACTCAAACCCTCGATAACTCGAGTGTAGGTTTTTGTCGAGGGTCGAGGGTCGAGGGTCGAGGGTCGAGGGTCGAGGGTCGAGGGTCGAGGGTCGAGGGTTTAGGGTCAAGGGAGGTCAAAAAGTTAAAAAAAGTTAATATCCTATCCTATATTACCACCGTTTTCGTTGATACGCGACTTTGGAAAACAAAACACCCGCGGAAACGTTTCCAAAATTTCCGTCAGTCTTGTGTGAAATCCACCAATCACAGCCCGCTGGCATGACGTAAAGAAAGTCTGAAGGTCACACTAGTGGCTGTGATTGGTGGATTTCGCTCCGACCTGTCGGTAACACACAAGACTGACGGAAATTTTGGAAACGTTTCCGCGGCTGGGTGTTTTGTTTTCCAAAGTCGCGTATCAACGAAAACGGTGGTAATTTATTAAAGGAGAAGGTCACTCCAAAAGGCATATTATTTTCGTCAACACTAATAAAACGTTTATATTGAGTTAAGTTACTCACCGAAGTTTCAGCTTCTAAAGTGCATTCTATCCCAAGTAATTTGACTCCAAAGAAGCCGGCATCGACAGCCGCCATTTTGAAACAAATGCGCAGCGGCCAGGTCGGGCTAGGCCGCTAAGCGTGACGTCATCTTTACCAAGAGATCTTGTCTTGCAAGCGTATTTGTTTGCTCGAGGTCATGGCTGATCTTCGACCTTACCGTTTTGAGCCAGAACGTGTTTCTAATCCTGAGGATAGCAAAAGCGAAAACGAAGAAATAAACGATCGGTTAGAAGGCACATTTTGGTGTTCTTGTGAACGATGTCAAATCATGCCAACGCAAAGAGAATGTGAAGAGAACCCTGTAGAAAAGAGAGTAGAGCGTTTTTGCTACGACGTTACCTTTAATCCGCCTTGGGACGGCGATTGCTTTTATGCTCTGGCGGCAAAGACTTTCGGAATTGAAACCTAGGGCCTGAAGAAGGTGATCTTCGACTTTCTGAAGAGCCACCAGTTTGATGTGAGTATTCAACTTATAGCTAACTCTCGAACGAACGACAAAGATAACTTTGTTGTGTCAATTAGCAGCGATTTTTACTGTAGTTTTCGGCCAAAATTCACAGCTATATTACAAATGCTCACCTTGGACTTACAACATTGCAGCCGGCCAGTTTTTCACGCATAGCTTACTTCGAAATGAAACCCCAAATGAAAAATCGCACCGGCGACTCGATCTAAACTTTCTTCCATTATGCGGTTGCGTTTTGCTATCGTCAGGATCGAGTGTGTTTCCAATTTTCCCCTTGAAATACACACATGTTGCTGATTATAGCGC
Source organism: Platygyra sinensis (assembly GCA_019787425.1). NCBI lineage: Eukaryota > Metazoa > Cnidaria > Anthozoa > Scleractinia > Merulinidae > Platygyra > Platygyra sinensis. The sequence goes on along the minus strand of JAHPZR010055724.1, from coordinate 36,458 downwards.
CTGAATCTTCCTGGAGTGAAGAAATTATCAAATTACAAAGGCTGGCAAATCATATGTTGACCGTTTATCAATTGCAATTCGTGTACCGTGCCGTGCTATAGAACGATTACTTATAGGATGTATCTGTAAGCAATTCAACTGTATTCTATTTCTAGAAACTGTAGATGTTGAGCAAATCTGTTTTCTTGTTTCGTCGGCGAGGCATCTCCCCGGCTTTGACATTTTGCTAGAAGTACGACATGAGCGCTCTCGGGGGACACTATATTAAGAGACTCGTCGTTGGTTACTATAGATAGCCTGCATTGTAGACGAAACTAAGCCGGGATTTATAGTTTCGTCTGCAACGCAGGCTAGTTTCTAGATTGAATTCTTTGGCAATGTGTCTTTGTAACTGAGGTGAAAAATACAGTTGTTTATAACTTGACAGTATCTTCATATACATGGAAAATCATAGCTTAAACACATCCTTCTCCTACTAACTTCAACGATTCCTTGAAAATGCAATAATTATACCATACTAGTAATAACCAAAGGTTAGCAAATGCTGGCGAGGATTTTTTCTTTGCCCATTTGGGGAATAAAAGATTTCGGGGCCTATGGGGAAAGGTCGGGTGATTTTGTTTGCCCATGAGCACCCTCCCACCCCACCCCCCAGGTTTTACTCGCTTTTTCCTCCATTTTGACAGTAACAATAGAGTGATTTGACAAAATCTGTGAAACAGTAACACCAGAGCATTCCACGAGACACTAATCCCATTGTTTGCTTTCCTTAGATTTAGTAATATGCTGTAATTGTTGCTGTTTCATGGCGTAAATAAAAGCGCTCTAGGTTATAAAATATGCGTATTGATCGAGTCAAAATGATTGATTTAACGCAAGTGTGATTTACTTAAAATCATAACATAGAAAATTATCGAAGACAACGATCTCAGACCATGCGCTTGTTAAGTCGAGGACGAACAGCTTTCGCTCCACGCTTCTATGAAATTAAAGAACGCGATCTCACACTATGCGCTTGTCAGCTCAAGGGCAAACAATTCTGACGCTCCGCGATTGAAGTTAAGGACGATCAGTTGCCACTCTCGATTAAGACGGAATACGGCCAGGAAATGGCATACAACGCGACAACATGAACAGAAAAGTCGAATCCAAGTTGACACGCTCAATTTGGATTGGTCGGCGCAGCTGCTTTGCATGACCTTCACGTGATCCAAGATCCAAATGTTACACGTGATGCGCGTAAGAAAATAGCATTCTTTGCATTCCATGCATTCGTGGTGGAAGACTCAAGATTTCAGCAAAATCGAGTCAGGGCCAAACTATACAACTGCGGCGCATGCGTTTGTAAAAGCAACGTTGAGATTAGGATTGCGGGCTCCTTTTGTCGCCCGCAATAAAGGCGATTGAATGTGTACATAACAGGCGTGATTAATCGATAAACCGATATCGATTGAATTCTGAGATCGATTTTTATTAATTGATATGCCTGTGTACTATTTTGCTAGTAGACAACATCATTCCCCTCAGTAAATTGTTGATAATTCTTACATATGCAATAGGACTCGGAAAATGACAAATTTGACTTCCTCTGCGAGTCAACGGTTTCCCAGCCCCTCCAATGACATTTTGGCCGAAAACACCAGTACAAATCGCTGCTAATTGACACAACAAACGAATCTTTGCCTTTCTAGAGTTAGCTATAGGTTGAATACTCAGGTCAAACTGGTAGCTCTTCAGAAAGTCGAAGATCACTGCCTTCTTCAGGCCCTGGACTTCAATTCGAGGCAAGGATTTTTTCAAAAATCCAAATCCAAGACGAGGCAAAAAAGCAATCGCCGTCCCCAAGCGGTTTGAAAGCAACGTCGCATCCTAAACGCTCTACTCTCTTTTCCATAGGGTTAGAAACAAAGAAGAAAGAGAATAACTTTAAACGCTTACATTACAAGCGCAAGTCGAGAGAGTACTGAAGAGACGAACCACGCTATTAGCGCTATATATTAAAATTTAGTATAGAAAAGGATATTAAATTTTTAAATTTTTTACCCCTTCGACCACCCTCGACCCTCGACCCTCGACCCTCGACCCTCGACCCTCGACCCTCGACCCTCGACCCTCGACCCTCGATATGTCACCCTCGACCCTGGACCCTCGACAAAAACCTACACTCCACAGTGTAGGTTTTTGTCGAGGGTCGAGGGTCGAGGGTAACATCGAGGGTCGAGGGTCGAGGGTCGAGGGTCGAGGGTCGAGGGTCGAGGGTCGAGGGTCGAGGGTCGAGGGTCGAGGGTCGAGGGTCGAGGGTCGAGGGTCGAGGGTCGAGGGTGGTAAAAAAGTTAAAAAAGTTAATATCCGATCCTACATCAAATTATTAAAATATATGACGCTAATCGCGCGGTTTGTCTCTTCAGTACTTTCTCGCATTGCGCTTGTTGTTATGTAAGCGTTTGAATTTATTCTTCTCTTTTTTCTTTGTTTCTAACCCTACGGAAAAGAGAGTATAGCGTTTAGGATACGACGTTGCCCTCAATCCGCCTGGGGACGGCGATTGCCGCTTTTATGCCTCGACGGCAAAGGCTTAAATTTGATAATTTCTTCACTCCAGGAAGATTCGGGGGGGGGGGGGGGGGGGGTGTCACGAAAACTCAGACCCCGAAAACTCAGACCTCAGACCTCAGACCCCAGGTTTGTCTTCACCGGAAGCGACAGCGATAAACCGGAGAAGGTAAATATCTCGATTCTTTCTCGGTGTTGCCGCCTATAAACTCAGACACCGAAAAACTCAGCCCCCGAAAACTCAGACCCTCAAATCTCAGACCCTTAAGATATACAGTTTTTGAAAAAAAATTTACCTTGTAAACTCGTCTCATTTCTTATCACCTAATGTTTTATCGTCACGCAATGTTTACATAGCTACCCGCCAGAAAGCAGCGATATAATTTATCTTCTCCGGTTTATCGCTGTCGCGTCGATCAAACTGTGAAAAACTAACGAGGTTTAAAAAAGCTTCCGACTCCTATGACATTTGCTTGCGAATTTTTACCGAAGTCGCTATATAATGTTGTTCAAATTAAAGTCAGTTTTATTTGTATCCACCAGACACGACAGCGATAAACCGGAGAAGGTAAATATCTCGATTCTTTCTAGCTATTGCCGCCTATGAACATTTTGTGACCATAAAACATTAGGTGATAAGATTGAAACGAGTTCACAATGAAAATCTTTTTCCCTTTTTTAAATAGAGGGGTCTGAGTTTTCGGGATCTGAGTTTTCGGGGTCTGAGGTCTGAGGTCTGAGTTTTCGTGACACCCAGGCTCGGCGCTATAATCAGCAACATACGTGTATTTCAAAGGGGAAAATTAGAAGCATATTAGATCCTGAGGACAGCAAAAGGCAACCGCATACTAGAAGGTAGTTTACATCGAATCGCCAGTGCGATGTTTCATTTGGAGTTTCATATTGAAGTAAGCTACGCGTGGAAAATTGGCCGGCTGCAATGTTGTAACTACAAGATGAGCATTTGTAACAAGAATTTTAAAAAAAATTAAAACCGCGCTTTTTTAACTCTTTTGCGCTCACAAAAACATTACGTAATATTTAGCAACAACGTTTTGCGAGAAAACATTACCTGGAAACAATTTAAAAGATTGGAAACAATAGAGATTGCGTGATTCAAAGTTGGCTCAGTGCCTGGGTTGTAAGAGATCACCTTCTTCAGGCCCGGGGTTTCAATTTCCAAAGCCTTTGCCGCCGAGGCATAAAAGCAATCGCCGTCCCCAGGCGGATTGAGGGCAACGTCGTATCTATTCTCTTTTCCGTAGGGTTAGAAACAAAGAAAAAAGAGAAGAATAAATTCAAACGCTTACATAATAACAAGCGCAATGCGAGAAAGTACTGAAGAGACAAACCGCGCGATTAGCGTCAAATATTTTAATAATTTGATATAGGATAGGATATTAACTTTATTTTACTTTTTTACCACCCTCGACCCTCGACCCTCGACCCTCGACCCTCGACCCTCGACCCTCGACCCTCGACCCTCGACCCTCGACCCTCGACCCTCGACCCTCGACCCTCGACAAAAACCTACACTCCTCCGTAACTTGTCACTTTTTTTATAAGACAAATGATGAGACAAAAGAAATAAAACATATTGTCAGGAGTGGGAATCGAATCCACGCCTCCATTCGGAGACCAGAAAGCCCGCTCCAACTGAGTTTGCCTTTTCGTCGAGGGTCGAGGGTCGAGGGTAACTAGTCGAGGGTCGAGGGTAAATGGTCGAGGGTTGAGGGTAAACGGTCGAGGGTCGAGGGTAAATGGTCGAGGGTCGAAAACTTTTTCACAATTATTTTTGAACGTCGTCAAATCGAAATTTCGTGTTTACTCGAGTTTTTTTAGCCTGTTCAGGGCTATCGTTAGTTGAAACAGGCATTTGTTGTACTCCCGGGTTATACTGCAGTTTCCCTTAAACTGTTGACTCGACCCTCGACCAAAAGGCAAACTCTAAACTAACGATTTGGAAATCCAGCGTTCAAAATTTTGTTCAATTTAAAACCTAGAAATCCCAAATAAAGCAACCAAAGGTTAGAAGCGTGACAGGAAGTTCAACATCATTGAACTGTTGACTGTTCTTCCGGACAGTTCGTAAGAGATGGTATAAAGAGAATTTTGAAGCAGGATCTCAGTTGTAATTTTCTTTAACTGTAAGACATTTAAAGGGTCGTCTCTTTTAGGACTAATAGAGTAAAATGTATGGGCATTTCTTCTTGAAAGAAAGTTTTAGACGTAAGAAAGACTTAATTTCGACAAAACATCCGGTATTTCCCATTGAGAAATTTCTATCTCTTGTACTATCTAGAAATGTGATAATAAGACCTTATTATCCAATTTCTGCTCTCTAACCTGTCAAGCAATCACTTACGGTTGGTTAAAAAGTAACAACAAATTTCAAACTTTTAGCTCTAAAGAGTGGTCGAAGTCGTTTAAGAGAGGTAGTTGCATACAGGAAGTTTCAGATATGGAGATTTGAAGCGGTAACGTTTGGTATTTCAGAAACCTGGTTGCCGGAACAGAGGTGGTCGCTTACAGTAGGGGGTCGCAACCGGATGTTCGCCCGTATCACGGAGCTATACAACGTGTCTGTTTTTTCTATTATTATTATTATTATTATTATTATTATTATTATTATTATTATTATTATTAATATTATTATTATTATTATTATATATAGTATTATTATTATTATTGTTATTATTATTATTGTTATTATTATTATCATCATCATCATCATCATCATCATCATCATCATCATTATTGTCAACTCAACTGTTCTGAGAAAATCTTTTCCTAATGACCAAAACCTTGCTGTATTTATCCTATTTCTAGAAATGGGAGAAGTTAACTATATCGCCTGTATTGGATCACTGAGCAAACGCGTGATTGTGTGTAACAAGTTGTTTTTAATGAGGGAGTTCAGAAACATTTGTTGGAGTTGTTGTTGTCAAAATGTTGTTTCGGGTAGATGAACGGGATCATAACATTGTTGCCTAGTTTAGCCAGCAGATTAGAAAAAGGAAGAGGCCCGTTGATCGCTACTCGCCAACTCCCCATCCTCGTCCTCTGAGTTACTTCCACAAAAGGATTCATGTCCTGATTCAAATCGTAATTTACAACAGTTTTACCTGAAAGAGGGTCGTAGCAATTCTTCGTCTGAATCACTCTCTGGTTCTATTTTGACGGGATCATCAGGGTATACCGTGGTACTGAAATAATAACGATAACGATAACAATCTCAGATGCCTGAAGTTGTAGATTAAGTTACTTGCTATTTTACTTCTACCTCATGTTAGGAGTGTTCTCCGCCGAGCTAAGCTGGTCAAACGACATGGTCAAATCTATCACATCAATTTCTTTCTCCTTTCCTTCTTTCTGCCATAGAGAAAAACAAGGCAGTTACACCATCATCATTCTCGGTTTTGTTTCTGTGCATCGCTATTTTATTACGTACCGATGAAGTACGCCGTCTTTTAGTCCTATCAGTCACATTCGAGTCTTTCGATTCCTTTGGCGCGCTATCTTCGTCGGCTGATTCCTCTGAACTTCTAGTGCTCACGGCTTCTTCACGATCCTCTTTATGAAAAAGATGATACTGGGGATAAAAAAGCAATTTTATCAATAATCTGACATCAATGGAAATAAAAGCACTTTTTCCTCTTTTGATGCTCTAGGGTCATCGCCCCCTACCTCAATCGATCTGCGGAATACTGATGATAAAAATGAACATAATAACCTTTTGATCTAGTGGTTCTTATCTATTTCCACAAATCAGAACTATATTAATTCAATCACTACTCCGCTCATTGCCAGAATCCACGAGGCCATTTCTTGAACTCGCCATCCGAACAACTCGAGCACGGCAGTCAGTTTTCATAAGCAGCAGGCAAGTTAAAACTTTTCTCGGAAGACTCAAGATGGGTGTCGAGATCGTTACTCTTGAGAGCATTGAAATACCTCATCCTCACCTGTGGCTCGCCCCTCCAAACAGGAACCCCAGGGTTGTATTCTTCCTCGCCCAACCATTCCATTTCTTGGGTTTGCCGTCTTCTTTTCCCTTGTGTCTGGAAAAAAAAAATCAACAGGATTTTGTAGGAGCATGAAAGGCACATTAACCAACTGTTCAGATATTTATAAAACTGTAATACAAACTTTAGGCACTGCCTTCCGGCAGAGCTCCGCAATGATGCGTTTAGGGATAACGGACAAACCCGACCCTCATACGTTCCCCGCTTTCCCCGTTAAATGGCTTCGATCTAATGGCATTGCAAGCTAATGGACAAACCGTTTTCCAGGAACGTTTATTAAAGGCACCATTCCCTTGAGACTTCTTTGGCGACAACTGCTTTTTCTTTACAACCGCCGTGACTAACACATCATCAGCTGGGGTACTGGTTGGCAATTTAGTGGCATCAGCATAACTACCGGTACCCTGTAGAAAAGGTGTATAGAGCTTTCATAAACTTACATCAACTTTTATAAATCATCAGATATTTTCCCGAGCGCGATTGGTCTACACACGTCACGTGACCGACAGGTTGCCCTTGTTTAGAACGCTACCATCTAATTGTCATCTAATTCAATTCTTTGTCTATATTCATCTGATATAACTTTAAACATTCCTACGGAATTGAATCAGTCCAAGTACACTTCAGGAAGCATGAGAATGTTTTCTATTTACCTTATTTGTAGGGGCAATTGCCACATAATGGTCACCATCACCAGTATGCCCCAAATATATGGTGCCACAACAAATCCCTGAGCTTGGCATCATTGTTGTCATACATTCCTCCTCTCGCTGTAAAAAAAGGTACTTTTACTTTTTCATGTTATACTGCCTTTTAACATGAAATTTTCGCGACGCGTTAATTTCGCGAATTCATAAAGCATGAAGAAAAAGAGAAATTTGGAAGTAAAAAACGTTTCAAAGAGTGGAGCTTATTCATTTCAAAAACTGAAAATGTGTGCAACTGGAGACGAGTTGTCTTATTACAAATCTATTGTTAGTATTGTCACCATCATCATCATCATCATCACCGTCATTATCATCATTATCATTATTATTATTGTTAGTAGTAGTAGTAGTAGTAGTTGTAGTAGTAGTAGTAGTAGTTGTAGTTGTTGTAGTTGTAGTAGTTGTAGTAGTTGTAGTAGTTGTAGTAGTTGTAGTAGTTGTAGTAGTTGTAGTAGTTGTTGTAGTTGTAGTTGTAGTTGTTGTTGTAGTTGTAGTTGTAGTTGTAGTTGTAGTTGTAGTTGTAGTTGTAGTTGTAGTTGTAGTTGTAGTTGTAGTTGTAGTTGTAGTTGTAGTTGTAGTTGTAGTTGTAGTTGTAGTTGTAGTTGTAGTTGTAGTTGTAGTTGTAGTTGTAGTTGTAGTTGTAGTTGTAGTTGTAGTTGTAGTTGTAGTTGTAGTTGTAGTTGTAGTTGTAGTTGTAGTTGTAGTTGTAGTTGTAGTTGTAGTTGTAGTTGTAGTTGTAGTTGTAGTATCACGATTATAACAAATCATCTTACCCCGTGCACAGTGAGTACAGCATCTTCCTGGTGCATCACATCCAAGAATGCTTGGATAACCAGATTAGTTGCGTATTCGCCTCGCAATTTTTTGATAGCCTCTTCCCATTGAGGAGGCTTTTTCTTGTCTTCGAAGTCCTCCTCGCAGACGAAGCCAAGACGGTCGTTCCCTGCACGCTGTTGAATATTTTAAATTTTATTATTATTATTAAAGTATACTTTTAGGGAACACAGAGATTCTAGTTCTTTAGCAACGAGAGACGTGGCGGCCAACACAGAGCTCAAGCAGGTGACGCTCGTCTATAACCAGCAAAGAAATAAGATTAACCAAATAAGCATACAATCAAAATAGCTTTAATGAGCACATATTTGTAATCAATCTGTTAGTAGCGGTGGCCTCATGGTTAGTGCGCTCGACTCCGGAGCGAGCGCTCCAGGTTCGAGCCGTGGCCGGAGACGTAGTGTTTTGTTCCTGAGCAAGACACTTAACTCTCACGGTGCCTTTCTCCACCCATGTGTATAAATGGGTACCGGCGAGTTTAATGCTTGGGGTAACCCTGCGATTGACTAGCATCCTATCCAGGGGTGGAGGGGAGGGGGGGGGGGAATTGAAATACTTCTATTCGCTTCATGCTACAGAAACCGGGATAAGCTCCGGCCTGGTGGGATAAACTCCTTGAAGACTGGAAATCGGATAGAGTCACACCGTTTCTCAAGCAAGACGATCGAGACGCATAAACAGCCATAGTCCGATCTCGGTTATTCCAGATGTATAGTCAAAGTCTTTGAGAGAATCGTTGACGAGCAATTATATGCTTATTTAAAGGAGCATGATATACTATGTAAACATCAGTCAGGTTTTCGAGCGATTCATTTAACTGTTACAACTTTGTTTGAGGCAACTGACTCCTGGGCGTATTACATAGATATCGGGAACATCAACGCGGCTATTTTCCTAGATGTAAAGAAAGCTTTCGATACCATTGACCACGAGATTCTTTCATCTAAGTTTGACTTTTATGGTATATCTGAGAATTCACTAAAAATTAATGGTCATTTCAATCGTATTTACAGAACCGTATACAACAATGCTTGGTTGGTGGGTCCTTATCTGAAACCGTGTATTGACCTGCGGTGTCGCGCATTTCCCTTTCGTAAACGGTCGATGCCATTTTCGCGACACTTAGAAGTTTTTTCTAACTGTAAGCGAATTTTTCTCTACTAAATTAAAGAAAAAAGGAAAATTTGCAAGTAACCACCTAGTATCGAGCCCGGAACCTCTGTTTCCTAACATCCCTCTTATACCACTACACTACCAGGTTGATCCGCCGAATGTCCCCAAAATTTAATTATAAAACGTGATATTCTTAAACATTAATAATAGAGCTGCCCCAAACATCAAATAAGAGCTAACCGCAAGCAAACCAGTGTGAATATGAACAATTAAGCATTTGGTGAATGCATTTTACTCCATCAACAAATTATACCAGTTTCTACCTTGTCCAGGCCTAAACTAAAGAAGATATGAATGTTGTGCCGCGTAGCACTGGGAACACAAATAGTGGAACCAGAGAATTAACTCTGTACCCTTACTTTCTCTTCGCGCGATTCACCATCTAAAATCGTCCCCGACTTTCTCTGTGCGACCTTGTAGCTCAGTCGGCAGAGTAACGGTAGATCTATTCCGGAGGTCGTGGGTTCGATTCCCACCGAGGTCAAAATATTTTTTCTTTGCCTCGTGTGGTTCCCTGTTTCCTTTACTAGGGCTAACGCCCAGTCGGTTATTCATGGGTTTAAGTAGCACTATAATTTACACTTCAGAGTTAATTCTCTGGTTCCACTATTAAAGAAGATATGGTTACCAATGATGGCATCGACCGTTTACGAAAATGGCATCGACCGTTAAAAATGGCATCTACCGTTTACGAAAGGGAAATCAGCTGCGGTGTGCCTTGAGGCACCATCTTCGGTCCACTCTTATTCTTATTATATATAAATGACCTTCCAAATTGTTTGTCACACTGTGAACCGTGGATGTACGCCGATGATACGCCCGCGCATCTGACATATGCAGATAATTATATAGGTAGCATTGAATAATATCTTAATTAGGACTTATTGAATGTGCATACTTGGTTAAATGCAAAACAAACTTACTCTAAATATGACCAAAACAGAAATTATGCTAATAGGATCTAGCTTAAGGCTAAATACCATTGCTGCTTGCCCCTCAATCTTAATGAACGGTACTCGGGTGAAACAGGTTGCAACTACGGAATCACTTGATATAACAATTGATGACAAACTCAGCTGGAATTGCCATATTGAAAAACTAACAAAAAGATCGCTTGTGGAGTCGGTGCGATGAAACATGTCAGGCACCTGGTCCTCGGCGACCTTCCTCTATAACCAGCTTAATACAACCTCACTTTGACTATGTAGAACTGTTTGGGGAACCTGTGGGGTTCTTTAGAAGACAACCTGCAAAAATTGTAGAATCGAGCAGCCCGCGTCTTTACCTTCTCTAATTGTGACTTTTTTGCTGGCCAATTGCTGGAAATCCTGGGGTGGAAAAATCTTGATCGCCAGCGAACCATACAAAAGCCCACCATGGTATTCAAAGGCCTACATGGGTTAGCTCCGGCCTATATAACATCGAAATTTTCTGAACGAAATACAAGCTACAGTTTGAGGGACTCCGAGAACAAACTGAAAGTTAGATCGTCACGCACAAGTTATTTCAAAAATTGCTTTAGTTATAGTGGCGCCACACTGTGGAATTGCCTTCCCTATGAGGCTAGGTGCGCGGAATCCCTCGGGTCGTTCAAACGCGAAATCAGCGAAGCTCTATAAGGCACGGCATTCACGGAAAGCAGGTGTTTAATATAGTGTAGTTTATAGTTATAGTTGAGTAGCTTTAATTTTTATATTTCTTTAAATAGCTGATGAATTGTCTGTGTTAAATAAAGTTTCATTCATTCTATAGGCAGAGTGCTATGAGTAGACTCTCTTCTGCTCCAAATTTAAGAGGAAAGAGCGCGCTACTCGAGACTCCAGACTTGACGCTTCTCCCCTCTGCTCGTTCGCTGACCTTCGCTCAGTGTTTTGCACTGTTTTTTTCGGATTTTCGAGCAAAAGCGAGACTGTTCGAAAGCTAATGCTTAAGTAAAGTCAACTCCAGATACTCGAACAAATTTCAAGAGAAAAGAAAACTTCTCACTGGATTGGCTGTTTCATCGGTTCAAAGAATGACAAAAAAAAAAAAAAACACAAACAAGCAGCAACGACGAAAACAAAAACAAAATACTGATTTTTGTAGACCTCGCCGAGAATAAGGCCTCTGCTGTTTTTCATTCGCGCGTTATTCGCAGAAGTGTGTCACCCAAATTTATTGAGCTTTGTATGGAGACGCCATGTTTGTGTCCTTCGGAGGACACAAACATGGCGCCGTAACGTAAGAGAAACATCTGTCACTGAGTTTTGCTATTGAAACGAAAAATCATTGCTCTAGAGATCCCACACCTTGAAATAGATGCTTCTTCTACTACATGCACTATTTAATTAGTAAAAAGTAAAACGATAACTCTTCTTTTGACCTCCGCGACAGCTTACGACGCCATTTTTATGTCACGCAACGCAAAAGCTTGGAAGTTCAAACGTGATCTATTACGATAAGAAGCACCCTGTCGAGCTAAAACATTGTAAAAATTAAAATTAAAATGTTAGTATTTTGCGCGAATATATGTTTTTAAACTAAAGCTCGGATGGAATGTTCAATTAAGATTTTGCATCTAACCTATGCAGTTGTCAGGATGGCCGAGCGGTCTAAGGCGCCAGACTCAAGGTTAATCACCTTCCCAGTACACAATGGAAGCGGGCGTTCTGGTCTCCGAATGGACGCGTGGGTTGGAATCCCACTCCTGACAATGTCGCTTTTTTTTCTATTTTTTTTCTGTATCTATTGTTGTACGAGTTACCAAGGGTTCGAGTCACCAAGGGTTCAAGTAACCGAGGCTTTGAGTTACGGAAGGTTTTAGTTACTGAGGGTTCCAGCTAGAGAGGGTTTGAATTACCGAGGGTTTGAGCTACCAAAGCTTCGAGTTACCGAGGGTTCTAATTATCGTGGGTTTGAGTTACCAAGGGTTCGAGTTACGGAAGGTATGAGTTAACCAGGTTTTAAGTTACCGAATCCCACTCTTCTGCTAAAAAATCCACGAGAGAAGAACGGAAGTGGACAAGCGCGCTACTCGCGACTACCGACTTGATGCCTCTCACGTCTACTCGTTCGCTGACCTTCGCTCAGTGTTTTGCTCTTTTTTCCGCGGTGGTTTTTTCGAGCAAAAGCGAGATTGTTCGAAATCTAGTGCATAATAATAGTCTCGATAATCAAACCCCCGATAACTTGAACATCGAGCTAACTTGGATTCAAACTCTTGGTGACTCAAACCCACTGTAATTCAAACCCTCGCTAACTGAAACCCTCGATAGCTCGAACCTTCGGCAACTAAAACCTTTGGTAACTAAGTCCCTCGGTAACTCAAACCCTCGGTAATTCGAATGGTAACTCAAACCCTCGGTAACTCGAGCAACAGTGTGGAATACCAAAACGATAGATTCACAGAAAAAAAAAAAAGGATGGTCACATTGTCATGAGTGGGATTCGAGCCCACGCCTCCATTAGGAGACCAGAACGCCCGCTCCCATTGTGTGCTGGGAAGGTGAACAACCTTGCGTCTGGCGCCTTAGACCGCTCGGCCATCCTGACAACTGCATTTATCTGCAGTTTGTAATGGTTCTTATAATGTGCTGTCCACAAGCGATACCAGTACTTCGATCGGATGTATGAAAGTTGAAGGATATTTTTACGGAACACCGAGATTCTATCTTTTTAGCGCCCAACACAGAGCTTAAGCAGGTGACGCTCGTCTATAGGTAGACTATAAGTAGTCTGTCTTTTGCTCAACCGTCCGCAAGGGAAGAACGTAAGTCAACAAGCGAGCAGTAAGTCAACAAGCGAGCAGTTCTCGATTACTGGCTTTTCAAATCGTCTCTCCTCGTCCGCTGACTTTCGCTCAGTGTTTTGCATTTTTTTTTTTCGCAGATTGAGACTAAAGCGAGGCGGCTCGCGGTCTAATGCATAAGTAACTTATATCACATTTAACATTTTATAATATGCGTCTGTGCATCTGTCTGTCTCCCTGTCTGTCTCTCTGTATGTCGTCCGCCCACTTTGTCACCGTACGACTTCAATTGAGCTAGTATGGAGATGGAACTCAAACCGTGAATAGATAATGGAAGATCGGTTCCTGCTTGATTGTTCACACAAGATGTTATCCAAGGACCAGCTGATGTTGAAACACAGGCTAACATGTACAACACGTGTGCCCCTATACAGCTTACAGTAAAAACCCGCGTATAAAATCCTAGAATTTTGGGGTTCAGGCTTAATGGGTTCTTATATTTTGGGGTAGTTTTTCCGAAGTCAGGCTGATTAGGTTCTTAGTAGGTTCTTATTTGTAGGAGTTGTCATAGTGATACCATTAAGAGAACTACTGTCATTTGTATTTTAAACAGCAAAAATGCCAAGCCTTGTTTTTTTAAACAATAATAAATTAAGTATCATAGGCTACCATATTTACAGTTGTATTTGATAAGCGAGTAAATTTTAAACAGGAAAAAGACCTGTCTTGTTTGCTTAATTATTCCATGCTGTAAAGAACAAAACATGTTCTAAAAATGAAAAAGAAATGAATCAAACATTATCAATATAAATATATAAATAAAAACAGCAAAAATAAATAACAACCCAATTTAGGGAATTAAAATTGAACCAATTTGAAAATAATCCAATAGAATTTGAAACAAAATATTAATTTTCTTGAATATTGAAATAAAGATGCATTGTACTGCACATTACCAGTTTTCATGGTATATTTCTCAGAAATTTCACAATTTCTAACACTTAAAATCCAGTATTTTGGCTATATAATAAGAGTGTTTTTTGTATGAGAACCTAGTATTTTTCTTTGCTCGGCTAAATAGGTTCTTATATATTTGGGTATTAAAATGCCCAATTTCAGCCTGTAGGTTCTTAAATCACTAGGTTCTTATACGCGGGGTTTTACTGTATAGAAAAAAAAATATCCCAAAAACTGCACAAAGGAACGACACCAACTGATGACTACTGTAGTGCTTTCTCCGAAGCGAATATCAAAGTCCTAACGTGCTAGTTGTCTCAGTTTCTTCATGTTGAGTTTAGTTTTGGTCAAAGATACCGATGTGTTGAATGTCATAGGACTAAGAACCCATCTGGATTGTTGATAGGGATGCTTAGCAATTATTCCACGGACGCGCGTTGTATTTATAAACAATAGTCTCCATTTGGCGCGAAAATATGCTAGTATATTTGTCCGCGGACATTATCTGTTCTGAGAAGCGAGCAGCTTTCCGAGAGCGTAGCTCAAGGAAAACTGTGAGCTTCTGCGAGGAAAACTGTGACCGTCTGAACAACCTTGACTTTTTATCATTCATTTCTTTTATCATTTCCATGATGTGGCAAGGTATGAAAAAATTTCAACGAAGGAAAGTGTAGATATTAAGGAGTTTAGACCAAAATGAGGAATATATCTGCCTGTCATTTGATGAGATGTTGGCAACCAAAAAATATGCCTTATTTCAACAGTTCCATACTGGTAGATCTCTACAGGGAAAGCTTGAAGATAAATTAACTAAGTTTCCTTTTCTGACCCGCGCTCTATAGCGAGGGTGTTCGTAAATACTCTGGGGAGGAGGGTTGTCCACTAATCCGACAAATTTATGCATAACATTGTATAGTATTATATCCACATAACAATAGATTAACAATGCAATACAATAGAGAACGACGCAATACCATAGAATACAATAAAATGCTATGCTTAAATTTGTCAGAGTATTGGGCAAGTATGCTATGGAGCCACTTTAAACGTAGTATGTTGTCAAACGCGCGGTCGCCGGTATTTATTGAATGTTTTATTTATTTATTTTTTTTTTTGAGGCGGGGGGGGGGGGGAGGGGGGGGGACAGCATCTTGCTCAACATAGGGCTAACTGATGGTGCACGAATAGCGGCTTCTTCGCTGTTTTTGTGTAGAACTCAAAGGAGCTTTAGCTGTTCTCTGAAAGTTTAACTTTGAAGTCAAGGAGGGTTAGAAGAGGCCTTCTGGTGAAGAGGTGGGTTTCACGATCTCGGTGTTTGGATATCTTGATCAAACACTGTCTCTGTAACCTCGCGCTTTTTTTATGACAGACAGACAGACAGACAACCTTTATTTAAGCACGATAGTTTAAAAAGCTGTGCAGCTTGTGGGGTCGTGCGTAGATACTAAACCTAAGAATAAAATATGTATATAATGAATAACAAAATATAATCAACTATTTAAATTAAAACTAATACTTAACTGTATATATATATGTACATCGTTAAAAGACCTTAAATCCCCTAAATATAAATGAAATCTTTACGTCTAAAATTTGTGGTAGTTATAGAGGTCTCTTTGCAAGTCAACTCTTTAAAAATGTCCATTGAACGGATTCTCTTTTTCAGGATTTTATAACTTGCGCTTGAAAAATTCTTATCATTAGAAATTAAAATATTTCACAATACAGAGCCTCTATGAGCAATAGAGTTTTTGCCATAGAGTTGAAACGAGGCACCGTAAGAGAGTCTGGCGCTCGTAAAGAGTAACCTGTGGGACGTTTCATCACGATGTTATCTGATAGCACTTGTAGAAGCTCATCATGAAATGCTTTGTGCATGAGCTTTAACAGAGCTAGTTTATAACAATGGCTCAACGAATGCCAATCAGCTTGAAGTAACACGTCCGACGATCTCATGTCCTTTGGTAAGTTGAAAATAATCCTTGCCGCTCTACAGTGCAATCGTTCCAATGAATCAAAAAGATCAGCATTGAAGCACGACCCCCACAAAACGAGGCCGTAAGTTACTGATGGAAATATGACTATATCCACATAGGTTATGCAAGTAATGAGACAAAAAAGAAAAAAAAAGACATACTGTCAGGAGTGGGATTCGAACCCACGCCTCCATTCGGAGACCAGAACGCCCGCTCTCAGCGTGTGCTGGGAAGGTAATTAACCTTGAGTCTGGCGCCTTAGACCGCTGGCCATCCTGACAATTGTATGTGATGTCGACAACATCTAAATTGAGAATTCCATGTATTAATTGCTGATACACAAATTTCAAGAGAAAACGAGGGGATCAGTAATTATCAGATGGTGGTTTTCATCATATCCGGCCGATTCCGAGTAATGAGACTATGTAAGCGTCGAAAAATTTTTATATAGCCATGGGTTTTTCATCGGAAAGTTTGAATTGAACCCATGAGAAATACCAATCTATAGACAAGACACAGAAAAAGGCAGGTGAGAGTGACTTAAATAATCAACAGCCCAGTAATTACTATAAGCCGTAGTATTTTGCAAGATATCAATTTCACAGAATATTTCATTTACACATACATTAAGTAATTCCAGAACATAAGTTAAAGAAAATCACTCGGGAAAAATACTAAATTTTTAGCACCATCTTTTTGACTTAAAAAAAAGAATTAAAAGGTAGCTTTTTGTGTCATTATTAGTTCTTCTGAAAAAAATTGCTGCATGCGTAAATTGATAAGGAGTTGTTGTTGTTTCAGCCGCAAAGCGCCATTAGCGCTATGTGTATGACGAAATTGCCTTTCTTCATATGTCGCCAGTGACCTCTATCTCGCTAAGTGGCAGACGCGGAAGTTCTGTCCACTAGACGGATAAACCTATGGACACTTAAATGGAAGTCAAAAATATTTGGTGTGTAGTCAGGCACGGTAACAATTTTGGTGAAAAGAAATTAAAAGTTGACACTGGATAGAAATATATATTGGACATCAACATTTCGGCTACTACAGTTGCCTTCTTCAGCAAAGATAAAATGCAAATGTCTGACGGCGACCTGGTTGGTATATGTATACAATGTGTGATGAAAGCTAAATCAGGCCCCGAAGGAGTGTAACAATAGTCCAGGGAATTCTTGATGACTCTAAAAGTTCCTAATGTTATTGTTAATGTTTGGAAGCGTTATAATATTTGTTTATAGTGTTCCAATCTGGCATTAAATGCCAAGCTCAGCTTCAAGGATTAGGCTTTGTCGCCACGCCAATGGCCTGTCAACAACTTCAACACTCTCCAAATCTATCTGGTGATTGTGAAGCATCTAGTGTTTGGCCAACGAAGAGTTTTTATCCAATTTTGCTATGGCCTTTACGTGTTCTTTTACGCGTTTTTTTTTTAATTTTCGCGCGCGTGATGTCTGACTAACGTAAATACAATCACAATTTTTTTTTATTTTGATCTTGTGCACGACTACTCTGGAAGCCTCTTTCTCGATCTTGTCTTTCGGCTTTTTAAGTATGTTCGAATGGTGCGAATAGGCTTATGGGCGACCTTCACTATTGTTACACTCCTTCGAGGCGTAATTCAGCTTTTATCACACATTGTTTACGTATTCCAAGCTTGACTCCGTCAGATATTTGCATTTTTATCTTTGCTGAAGAAGGCAACTGTAGTGGCCGAAACGTCCTATATATATTTTCCAGGTTAGCCAGTGTCAACCTTTCCTTTCTACTAAAATCTTCAATGGACGTTTTAGAACGCTTTCTTACAGACCATCTGCTGAGGTCCCGACGGTTGCTTGTGTTGCAAACGGAGTGATAAAAGAAAACAATTCGTAACCAGAGAAAGTTTAGGAGCTTACTCTAACAAAGCAGGCTATTGAAACAACTCGTAACATTGAGCGTCTCGGGGAAACAAAACTGTTTCCCTTGGGGTCAGTCATAAGGTGCTGCTTCTTTTCTTCCCACATTTTATATCTGGACATTTCTACAAAAGCAAGGAAAGAGGAGGAACAACAGAGGGAGAGAGAAAGAGAGTCACTGACCTGGTGTCAAAGTTCAGGCTCTTCACGGTTTTAGTGACATGAGTAGAATCGTTATAAGCTTCCCCGGTATCCGAACTGATGAGTCTTCAGTCGAAGTACTCCACCCAATAAGCGAGAGAAGAAAAACACTGGTAACAGGGGTAGAGGCGTACAGATCTCGAGAGACAATAAACTGACTGGTCACGGGGCAATCTTGGTAGCGATTGAATCAGAGGACCGGAGATTCGAGGAGTCAAGGACTAGCGATTAATGCTTAGCGTTAATTAATAGAGCATCAATTTCAAAAAGGGCCATTCTAAACGTAATTAAATTCAGCATGAGGACAAAAACGGAAGAAATCACGTCGAGGTTGAGACGCACACACACGAAAACACTCCCGGTCTTAGTCCTTTTAGCATCGCTACCATGTTAGAATTTAAATGCACTGTAATTGACATATCAGTTGCAGAGTTTGCATCCCTCCTCTTGCGCAAGTTGCCGCTTTAATATTTAACACCTCTTTATTCAACTTGAGTCTCCAGTTTAAGCACAATAAACAAATTTTCCAACAATTTTTGTAGCATTGCTTTGCTAAAAATATAGTTTGTCTAAGTTAACTTATTTTTTTTTTCTCACAATCACATGTATTAAGAAATAGTATGATCAAATCGACATTTATAATCACAACTACGACAACGTCACGTAGTAAATATCCGCTTTTTTCGAAGGCGATGCTATATTACCCCGCAGGGGGACTCTCAAATAAAAGGAGCGGTTTGGTAGCTGTTAGGGTGATTAACCTCAAAAAGTCTACTGCAAGAACTTTACTCTGCGGTACCTTTAAGGGATAATGTGTCGTTGAGAACTGATACTTTTTAGGAGTGAAAAGCATTCTAGCACCGCCCCAAAACAGGATCTTGCTACCTCTTCTAATAGGGGCTCTTTTCAAAATCTCCGAGGAGCACCACTGCCCATTTAAGATGGGAGTTCCCTTCGGGATATTACCTAAAACTAGGTCAGCTTGAATTATCTTAGTATATATTTATTCTCTACCAATTAAAACTTACTTCTCCAAAATTGTCCATTATGGAATCAACTAACGTTTTCTTCCCAATAATCAAGTGAATAATTAAAATGGTATCGTTTATAGTTTAAGGTTTCAGGTGCCTGTTTTCCCTTTGCCACGCCCGTCCGTATAAGTCTCACTCAGCGAGCGCGTATACACTTGCTGCTGTTTACAGAATCATACATAAACCACCACCGGATGGCGGTGAAGGAGGGGGCCGGGACGCGATGGCAATGATTTGTTTCTGCAGCTCGGTGATCTGATCATTTCTCTTGTCCATTGCTTCGCGCATCTGATCCATTGTCTGCTTCAATGTTCGGTTCTGTTCCACAATGGCCTCTCTGTCTTCTCGCAGCTCGTCCATGTTTGCTTTCATCATGTTCTGCATTTGTACTCTTTGAGCCTCCATGTCCGCTCTAAACTGCTCTTCCAAGCGTTGTTTGTCCTCCTCTTGTTTGGCCTTCAGTAGCTCCATCTGAAAATAGCATGATATGTAATTTATTTTTAAAATATTTGATTCAACTGAAAATCATCTTTATAGTCCTTTAGAACTATTCAAGTACCGCCCTAAAATCGATGATACAAACGATATAAACATGAAAACCACGCGTCATCGAGATAATATAGACCTCTTCCCTACTGAGGTGTAGCTGACCATATTTATTTAACAATTAAAGAAGCCTTAGCCGTGTATTACACTGTGATAAAACACGATGGTCATTTGAGAACACGAGGGAAATGTAGAACACATGAGCCGCAGGCGAGTGTTTTCTACATTTCTCGAGTGTTCTCAAATAACCGGAGTGTTTTATTATAGTGTAATACACGGCTTAGGCTTCTTCATTTGCTTTAAAATATAGATTTACGCGCGCAAACCAATAAAACACACTTTTTCTATGTTTTATACTGTGATAAAACATAGGTTTTTGACCAATCAGAGCGCGCGCAGGGACCTATCTATATTTTAAACATTAGTAACTTAGTCGTCCAGATTTTTGAAAGCCGTTGAAGTTAGCACAATTGCTTCCCAATATCTGTGCAAGATAATATTTTTCAATTTCCACTTTGCAATATTTAATTTACGGTTCTTTTTTCAGCTGGAATGTTAATACAAGCAGATAGGGTGCTCAGATGACATTCAATACCATTTTAGACAGTGACTATATAAGCAATAGATTGGAAAACACACCTCCCTCTCTTTAGTGCGTCGCTCCTCCTCCAGACGGGCATTCTCTTCCTGAGGTCACCAAAACACATATCATTAATTTTTCATTATTAGTTGTTAATGATGTAGTGCAGATTGCAAGTAATACTTTGGTACTGTATAGAAACCACTTATTCGTAATATGTTGTCATCTTGCATCCAACCCATGCGGTATTTGCCTTAGGGGCATGTGGGATGGCCCCAAAGAGTGTGGTTTTTCAGCCGTTTTGACATAATAAGGTATCAATTTTGAACATGTTGTCTCAAATAGAGTAATGATTTTTCACTCCAGTCATAAATTGGGTATATTTTTTAGAAAAGCAACTTTTTCATCATTATCGACAAGGTCGTCATTAAAAGATCTTCATAAATTCTGTTTAGGGCAACTGTGCTAGCCGCAACGATCATAAATACGGTGCTGAATTTTTGGTCAGGTCATAAATAGGTAGGGAAAATCGCAGATTTTGGTTATAAATAGGGAAAGGGTTCTGGGAAGTCGGCCGCACACCCCCACCCAATTTTTTCTGTGAGTATACCCCCCGGGGCTAGGAAGCATTTACTGGCACTAATATCTATATTGAACTTGTTCCCTTTATTTGTCTGATGCGGGTAATTTATTTAATGTTAAGGTGTTTAACAAAAACATGGAATGCGTAAGAAAAAAATGTTCTTTTCTTTGATGGACTATTGGTGCTTGAACTGTTAGTTTTTCGAACGCACCATGACGCTCCTAAACTGCCTAATAAACTTTTTGTTCAATTATTGTTAATTTTCCTTATTTCCTTAACACAAAAATCTAAAATCCACATTTTGGGCATTCCTGACGGGTTTGAGCTTGATTTGGA
Source organism: Platygyra sinensis (assembly GCA_019787425.1). Taxonomy (NCBI): domain Eukaryota; kingdom Metazoa; phylum Cnidaria; class Anthozoa; order Scleractinia; family Merulinidae; genus Platygyra; species Platygyra sinensis. Next base: position 15,334 of record JAHPZR010055724.1, on the reverse strand, counting down.
TAGATTTCCCAAATTAACCACAAAAAGGTTATGTTTTAAAGATTGACCTGGCTTATTTTGTATTAGAGAGGAAAGGTATACTGGAGCTCCAAGTTTTTTTCAATGTTGAGTACTAATTGATGATGATCTAATGCTAGGTAAATTTGACAGAAATTACCTAACAAATCTAAATGGGTTCAGCCTCCGATTATGTACAAAAGCAACCGATCTACTTGACTTTATTTTTACCTCCATTCGTCGCCTTTCCTGTTCTTGACGGGCTTTTTCTTCTCTCTCCAGAGCCAGAGTTTCGTCAAAGTCTTTAAGTTGTTGCAAGTGCGCCATGTGTTTCTCCATCTCTGCCTGCATCTCCTGCAATGCCATAAGGATTAATCAGTATTACAAGATAATGAATACATAAATAAATGAATGGTAAGACAACAATCTTTTTTGTAACGCAAATTTATGATTGAGATGCAAAATTAAAAAGGGCACTAATATGAGGACAAAACAATAACAAGAACAAAAATGGCAGCCACTGACATGGTCAGCGAGGGAAAAATGAGGTTTGGTTTTATGTGTAAGAATTCCACATAACCGAGAACTTTTGCAACGGGTGTTCGCAAAGTCAAAACTTTAAAGGAATTACGAGAGTTGGAGGCTATCACAAGAAAAATAACAGCGGTGGGACAATGAGAACGCCACGCAAATATATTAGCCCGACGCTAAAAGGACAGCGCATAAATATAACCAGGTCTTGAAAATTTGGTTTTCCTCTCACTGGTGAACAAGGTGCCGTGGTAAATAAAAGTAAACTAAAATGATTCAGGATGACTTTCGACACTTTGTTTTAAACTGCAAATTTGAACTTCAAAGCGTTTCCTTTACCATTCTTTATGCAGGGTGAACTAATTCGAGAAGGCACCAAGGCACTGAGGCACAAAGGCACCAAGGCAGTAAGGTAATAAGGCACCAAACCGCTAAATCACTGGTCCACCCAGGCAATAAGGTGCTAAGGCACTAAAGTACCGGCCCACCAAGGCACTAAGGTACTAAGCCGCAAAGGCACTTAAGAAGTAAGGATCTAAGGCACTAAAGCAATAAGGTACTAAGGCACTTAAGCTTACAATTACGCTACAAACTTCGAAGCCTTTCTTTTGCCACTTTTGATACCCAAGTTTATTGCCTGGAATGCATATAATATATCAATAGAATTCTACTGGTATACTAACGCAAATGCCGCAATTTGATTGGCTAAGCTACTTGTATACTTCCTGCCGAAATAGTTCACCACTGAATTTTCTCCGATTCTTGTTATTTTAAATTGATCACGTGACGTGATAGTGTTCATCAGCGGAGAAACACTACCAGCCCATGGTGCCCGTCTGAGGAAAACACCCGGAAGGATAGTACTCGTCCGTGAACATTTTTCTGTAAACAAATTTTACATTAGGCTTTCACGGCTTTTCTCTAAATTAGTTGAAAATGATTTAATACAGGTTTGAACTGGCACGCGAAAGAGAATCTAGTGCCGCAAATTAAGACAATAGAGTGTTAATGTCTCGGAACTATCGGTCTGAAAGTTGCCCCTTGAAAATTTGATGTTCTTAAAACTAGCATATTCTTGGGTTGCCCGTGACGTTATCGTTTTCTAAAATCCAAAATTAAAGAGCCACCAAAGTTATTATCTTCATCAGGCATGAAAGGGGGTAATATATCTGTGAACAACTTTTCAGCTCAACAACATGCTTCGTCTAAAAACAGGCACATTTTAAATTTCAGAGTGATGGCGGTGCGTGTTAGGAAAAATGCTTATTCTAATGTTTGCTTGATGTTTTCAGATAATCAATAGCCCAGATAGGCAAAGTAAGTTCCAGATGTTTGCACAATTTTCCGGCCGCCATGTTGGTGTCCGGGCTCTATAAATTTTTATATAATAACCCAAGATATTCTCGCATTTTGATTGTTTTTCGCCTATGATCTATTAGAAGACAGATGCACGATTGACGTCATCATTACCCCTTTCCCTCTGCCGTTTTAAAATGGCGGAAACTTTTGAGAATAAGGATAAGATTTTACGTGACTGAACAAAAGATAAGATACAAAAAAAGTCTTGCCGAGGCTTCCAACAGGTTCGAGAAGCCAGAAAACGAAAGATAAAGCCGTTTCTTTTAGAAAATGATACAGAAATGATTTTCGAGCAGTCTCAGTCGGCAGTCGAGCGAGAATAAACCACGCACAAACTTGGTCTTGGTAAGCCGAAAACCATCTCGAATTTAACAAACCCGGTAAACAAAATGTTTCCGAGATTAATTTATTTAAAAAATTCAACTCTTCCCAAAGTCAAAACAAATGTTGACGCACTGATTGATGTCAGGAATAAAACATCAAAACATCACTTCTTAAAATCGGTAAAATAAATAAGTTTACATAACCTTGCTTCCGATGCAAATGGTCCGGTCCGTTTCATGCAAAGCAGCGAGCAAAGTATAGCTAAGCACAGCTCACGGTTAACAGTATCGCAGCTAAAATGTGTCTCCGACACTATATCAAGCTGATTTGAGAATCACCAACCACAGAAGACAGAAATCTCCACCGTCATTTACGCTCCTTTCATTCAAAACTCGAATCAAATGGCCTCTAGGTTGACCGCAGCCACAAGTTTTCCGAGGGTATTTTTTCAACTCCTGTAATTTTCAAGGCAACGTCCAAGCTTTTCGGCTCACAGGGCTGTTCCAATGACAACAACTGACTTGATTTTTCCAGCATTTTCTTCAAGATTTGTAGATTTCGCAGTTCAATTCTGCTTTCGCTGTAAGTTTTCATTCCACGAGAAGCGACGCTCGAGTCAGGTTTGACAGTAGCGTGATTTTTCTCGACCAGTCACAATTCTTTTTTTTTTTTTTTTTTTGTGAATGCAATTTTATTTACAGGACAAAACACTTACACTACCAACAATACTAATATTATACTTACATTTACATTGCACTACACATACTTACACTACAAGCACTACTTACAAAACATATAATGCAATACCTATTTTTTTTTTTTTTTACAATATCTACTCGACTTACAATACACTAACAAATACGGTGACAACAAGGGGCAAAGAAAAAATAGACGAAGAATGGATAATTAATTACAGCTTAAATTTACACTGAAATAGAGACATGAAAGACAGACCAAAGGCATGTGGTACATTATAGATGACATGAGATGAGCACCTGATAGGAGATTAGAAATAGACTAATAAGTAGGCGATAAGTACAGATAGGTGTAGAAAATATAATTTGAAATATCAATTAAATCCGCATATATCCTGCAAGAGGTTCCCATTTCTTTGTATCTCCACTTCTTTTTTCTATTTCATATCGTGATTTTAGTGTGCATATGAAATGCGTAAGATTTGGATGACCTTCTTTTGTTTTAGCGAGCCATATGTGATATCGTGCTAAGAGAAAGCAGTAATTAATAAGAAGTGCAAATTGAGAGCTATCTGGCCTCAGACCCAAGGCAGTGAGATTTGTCAAAGTATACTCTCTAGGGAGTAAATTTAAGTTTTTCAGCCATTCGATAAGTCTATTCCAAAAGTGAGATGTTTGGCGGCATGACCAAAAAAGATGAATTATTGACTCTAAGGAAGTTTGACAAAAACTGCAATTTCCGTCGCCCCTTAGACCTATTCTAAATAAGAACTTATTGGTTGATATACGTCTATGTAGGAATTTAAACTGAAACTCTATCAGTTTAGTGCTTTTTGTGCATTTTTTAGCTAAAAGATAGGCAGCAGCCCAATTTATGTTGTCGTCTATTGGTAGGCCACAATCCTCTAGCCACTTCTTTTGACTTGACTCTGGGGTTAAACTCTTGTTACCAATCAGTATTTTGTATATTAATGTAGTTGCTTTTTTGGCTTCTAGAATTCTTGTTGTAAGTGGCTCCTTTTCGTGGTTGGTGTTCTGCAAATCTTGAAAATTAGAATCGATCCGGAGAGCCTTTACAGCCGATATTAATCCATAGAAGCTGAGAGGGCGAGGGTCTATTTCATACTTACAGCGAAAGTCATTTAACGAGAGAAAGTTGTTGTCAGGTCCTAAAAGATGTTTCACCCGAGTTATTCCCTTAGTGAACCAATTTTGAAAAAAAACTGTTTTGTTGGCTATCTTTATTAAGGAGTTGTGCCAAAGTTGTTGGTCTAAAAAGTGATCTTTCGATGCTATTTCGGGTTCAAAGTTTACTTCTGCCCAAATTTCTAATAGCTCTTTTAAAAAGGCGTCCGAAGTTGTTATTAACGATACGGTGTCTCTAACGTTGAGGTTGTAGGAAAAAAAGTTTTGACAGCTATATTTTTTGAAGGTTATATCAAAAAGGATTTTCCATTTTCCCTTGTTGTTGTTATCTAAATATTTTTTAATCCATGTGGTTTTGAGGGATTTATTGAAGGAGCTAATATCAACCATTTTTATTCCACCAGCACCGAAGTCGTTAGTCATTACCTTCCGTTTTATCTTGTCGCCTTCACCATTCCATAGAAAAGTGTAGAGTAAATCGTTTATTTCGTTTAAAACCTTGTAGTTAGAGCGAAGAGGCGAGAGTAGATAAACTAATTGGGAGACAATTAGTGATTTGATAACAGAGATTTTCCCTAACAATGTGAGTCGGCGGTATTTCCAGCATCTTAGGAGTTCTTTAACTTTTTCAAGTTTCTCGTTATAGTTTAAAGAGGCAGATAGTTCGGGATGTGTTGAAACCCATAGACCTAGGAATTTAACCTTGTCTTTTGGCCATTTTAGTTCTTTTCCTGGTACCAGAATTTTATCATTTCCAATACTTGCGCCGATCCATAAAGCGTCCGTTTTTTTATCATTGAGTCTGAGGCCAGAGACTTTGCTGAAATCGTCAAGCATTGCAAGGGATGAAAGAAGAGATTCGCGTGAACCGTCTCATATAAGTGTCGTGTCATCGGCATACTGGCTTAGCTTAATTTCCACATTATTTACAGAGATTCCCTTTATATTAGTATTTTTCCTTATTGCCGTGGCAAGCACCTCTGCCGATAGGATGAATAAATAAGGTGAGAGCGGGAAGCCTTGCCTTACACCTCTTTGAATCTCAAAAAAATTACTTGCCCATCCATTATTCAGAATACAGCTTTCACTATGACTATACAGGGTTTTCACCCAGTCGATTAACGAAGCGCCAAAACCGTAGGATCTTAATGTGTCATGTATGAAGGACCATTCGAGAGAATCAAATGCTTTTTCAAAGTCAATAAAAAGTAGTAGGCCCGGGATGTTCTTTTCTGTGGCGTATTGAATAATACAGTCAATAAGTCTGATATTTTCGCCTATAAAGCTGCCCTTCAAAAATCCTGTTTGATCGTGGTTGATAAGGTTTGGAAGAACTAATTTAATTCGGTTTGCAATAGATTTTGCTGCGATTTTGTAATCGGTGTTCAAAAGGGTAATAGGTCTCCAATTTTTGATGAAGTATAGTTGCGCGTCTTTTTTAGGAATTAGTTTTATAACCCCTCGTCTTTGTGTCACTGAGAGGCAGCCAGAGTCAAAAGCATAGTTGAGTGCCGAGATTAAAAAAGAAGAGATGTCTTTCCAAAAAACTTTATAAAATTCGGCAGGACGTCCATCCGTGCCTGGCGTTTTGTCGGACTCCATCTTCTTCAGGACTTCCAAACATTCCGTTTGGGTTAAAGGGCCTTCACATAAAGTTTGTTCTTCATTGGTCAAAGAAGCGGAGCTCAATTCAGAGAAGAGTGTTGACTGGAGGCTATCGGATTTTTCTGAGGTGTAAAGGTTTTTGTAGAAAGTCGTACATTCAGATAAGATATCTCTATCTGTGGTGACAAATTCCAGTCACAATTCTTTGCTACGCATAGTAACCAATAAAATTGCTTCATTTTGTATAGATCATAGATCACGTCAAATGGCTTTTTTGTCCTCGCGAAAGTGGGCAAAAGCCGGGCGGGGCAGAGGCCGGCTTTCGCTTTATGATGAAATATTTTGAAATAAAAAAGGCTTTTTGTTATTATATAAAACAAATAGATTCCATGTTGCCGTGCGTCTGTTCAGTAATAGATCACAGAAGACGCCAAAATGTGGTAAGAACATCAGTGACCCACTCGGCTACGCCTCGTGTGCCACTTTTTTGTTCTTATCACATTTTGACGTCATCTGTGATCTATTACTGAACAGACGCACGGCAACATGGAATCTGTTTGTTAAATGCAAAATATTTGGACAAATAGTTGAAGATCAGGAAACCGTGCAGACCTAAAAGTTGGAGAAGTGTCTTGTGCAATGGCTGTAGGTCGTTCATGAAATGCGCCGTTTTATCGTTTTTTGGAGTTTTAGACGCAACTTTAGATGTAAGTAGATAAATAACTTCCTGAGAAAACTAGAAGAAGGCCATAACAGTTTCTAGACTTTTAAAACTTGAAATTATTGAAGAAGGAGTGCGCGCGCGAAAACAGTCGCAAATTTACCAGGGGGAATTCAGAAGGATGGATTTTGTTTAAAGGTAAAGTTTAATATATAATGGGTAAAAAAATATTTGTAACCGTTGTTTGCGCGTTAATTTCAGTTAATTCTACTAAAACAGGTCTCATAGAAATCTCCAGCTCATAATTTAATTGTTAAATATGGGCCATACACCCTAAAGTTAGTTTCTCTATGCAATGCATGGTCTGACGATCTTCGACTCTATTTCTACAGCTCAGTGTACATTCTCAGATCAATAAACCTACCGGATGGAACTCGTAAAACACTTGAGCACACACATCCTTGGCGCCCTTGGCGTCGCGCTTAAAGCCTTGTTCAATTGCCGAGTAACCTCCAATGATTTGAGCAAAGGTCACTGAGGCTCCATCTTTACTACTAAGTCGTGTTAGAATGGGATCCAGTTGTTGCTCTTTGAGTCCTCGAAGCAGCCTGTAGCAGCGTTTCTTGGTCAGTCGGTTGTTTTCCTTTTGCCATCGTTTCAAACCATTTTCCATGCACTCCTATGGAAATAAATTGTTGTTACCTGGCGTGGTTGGCAATTGTTTTTTGAGATACATGTAAATGTGCAAATCATATGTTGATGCTATAATACATTACACAAAACCTGCAGTGAACTGTATCGCAATGGGCCTATTGATAATGGTATTTCTTATATGGCGATATATAAGGCGTGCTCTGATTGCCTAATTGTAGTGCATTATTCTCCCGTAATGCTCACGGGCCGAATACGGGCTTGCAAAAAACAAAGCCAAAAGCCATATAATAAACATTTTAATTTATTAACCTCGAACGTTTGGTATTTACTGGAAAATCTCAAAACCTTGGTCTTGGATTACTGACCAGCAAGGTTTTGGTCTGAGATTTTCCCGTAAAGACCTCACTCTAGGTTAATAAGTAGTTAATAACGGCTATTTTAGGCAACTAACGATGATGACGTTGCATGTACCTATACTTAGCTAGCGCCACCCCACATTCCTCGCGTTTGTAATATACTGAAGCGTATACTTGCAATAGGCGGGGGAGGGGGAGGGGGGGGGCGGCACCTACTCGATAAGTTTCATAAGCTGTTTAGGTGTCTCAAACTCCTCACAATCAACCTTGAATTAAAACTGTTTGTTTTCTTGTATCTCTTCTTCTTTTCTTTCGTACAGTACAAAAAAATATTTCTTCCTGTTTTCCTACCCTGAGCTCGTCCAAATATTTTTCACTGCTTATTGCAGATACTCCAAAGGTTTCTTCCTGAAACAGCCTCATGCTTTCTTCGATGGCAGTCTGCTGGACCAAGCGAATCTCGTTACTGTCGCAAGGTAACTCACCATCCAGCTGAGACTTCATCCAGCTTTCATACACCTGTAAAGCGGCATGCTTTGCCTCCGAGCACTTTGTGTGGACAAAGGTCTCCCAAGCGCTCTGGACACTGGGTACTGTACCAGGAGTGTTCAAGGCCGTAACATAGATGTTAATAAGCGCTGCAAGGGCTTGGATGAACGAGAGTAAAATGAATGAATAAATAGCACTAATGTTTTTAATTATGAAATAATATGACCTGGCTTGGCACCACATCGCTGCAACGTGGTGGATAGAGTAGATCTGCTGCGTGCAAGGGAACTGATGTAAAGAAATAGGGAACCAGACTTTGACACCCGTTTCATGTACGTGGGTTTAGTCACGCCCGCAGCTAACATTTTAAACGCTAACAAAAGGCACTTTGCAGTGCCTCTGTTAATTTCAAATCATGTTGAACTGGCAATGCACTGCAAAGAACAACACACTACTGGTACTGTCTTTCCACATTTCTGGAAACATTTAAGTCGGTTAAGAAGTACATGGTGACGATTATATACTTTTTTCTTTTAACGGAAAGTGAGAATTTGAAAATAACATAAAAGATCCAATAAACTCGATTTTTTTAGCGAACAATGATTTTCGTATACTTCAGCAATTGAAATCTACACCATCCGCGTTTGAATATTCACACCTGATCGCACCTTTTTGGCAAGCTTCGATGGCATATTGGCGAATTTCGTTGAGCCATGCCGGGGGGTTCGTATTTAGGCCACACGCAGGATACCCTGTCCCTGCCACGAGTTGGCGAAGTTAAATAAATAAAAAAAAATAAATTAAAAAAAAAAAAAAAAAAAAAAAGGAAATCGCAGAAGGCAGAAAAGCCGGCCTGGCAAGCAAAGCACCCCTCCCCCCTTATTAAAGAGATTAGGTCTTTGATGTGCCCAAATTTGGCCAAGTGATCATGACACCCTAGCCATATTAGGTCAGAGACTTCCTATCGCAGGAGAGCAGGACAGTAGATACGTCTTCTGTTTGCTTATTTCGAATGTTCCTACGGTAAGAACGTTAACCGAGTATAATTCTTTGCAGACAGGAACAGTAGAAGCCATTTATTCAAATAATGTTTAGCCATTACCTTCACCAGTGACGTAATCTCCATCATTAAAGCTGCGCTTAGGCGCTAATTTCGACCTAAGCATCGCTTTGAATTCCTGCACCCCTCGGACAAACGATTTGTTGATGTCCTGTTGTACGTCTTCTCTGTTAAGCTTTAATACCACTTCCGGGTCCAAAGTTGGGGGAGGAAGCTTGAAAGCGTCGAAACCAGGAAAGAAGTTCAAGATACTCTCGGCTACTTTAGTGGCTTGGTCACCTTTGGAATCTGATGCGGCATTGAAAACCTAAAAATAAAATATGCACATTGCTTGAAGCGGCTGCATGTTTTGCATGGACCTGAGAGCGTCGATTTAGGTTTGAGTTAACTTGTTTTGGGTAAACAAAACAGGGTTTTCCCGGTTCTCCCGTTTTCCTCCCTCCACAAATGGCAAACATTTCCAATTTCCAATTCGACCATGATAGAGGTCCTACGTGAAAACCAGATAAGGTTGATTTGGCTTACGGCCTCTCGAAATGTAAATCGTTCTGTTCAAGAAAAACTGGACATTCTTAAACGATCATTGTTGGATTCTAAGTGAGCGCTACCTAACAATTTACAATCAGCCACAGTGTACTACTCAAGGGTGCGTTTTTGCAAGATGATTTGGACCAAGAATTGTACCAAGATCAATGATCGTTGAGCTATGACTAGTACCCCTTTTTTAGCCAGTCCAGAATTTACGTATAATTATGTCCTTGATGATCGATGTTATGTATGCTGAGGGCTTGGAACATACCTGCTTTATTTGGCTTACGCTTGGTCCACAGCACGCAAGAGGAATTTGAAGACTTTTTATTTCTACGGTTAGGCCTCCCGTCCACACTAATCCGTCACGCAAAAGGAGATTTTTGAAAACGCTCTTGAAACCGGAGGGAAAACACTTTGGAAACGGAGTTATTCAAAAGAGACTGACGTAGCCCGAGGTTTGCTCACACAAGTCCATAACGACCAGTAATTGTCGCGTAGTTTGAACGGAAAACATTTGATGCGTTTCCAGAGTGAAACACCGTTTTCAAATTTCCAGTGCGGCGAAGTGTGGATGGGGCCTTATTTGACTCAAAGGCCAAAAAGTGGCATTGATCATAATTTATTTTGTCTTTATTTTATCAGCGAAAAAGGAAACGGCTCCCAATTTTCGCTTTCCCTTTCAAACTTCGGACAAGTCTGGGGCAGATACAAGGTTTTAGGGAAGGGTGCCAAAAATTCTGGCATTCTGAGGCCAAGTCAAACTGTTATAATTTCTCTCCTTTTTTGATTGATGGGGTTCGACCAAACTCCACGACACCCCTCTTTCCTCCTAGATCCGCCCCAGTGGCTGACTTACTCTTGTCAGAAAGTAATCCTTTATGTTCGAGCAATCTTTTGGAAGAGCAAGCACAACATCTCGTAACAGCCAAACGAAGAATGGAAAAGTCTTGTGGAAATAATTGGCGTCGTCTTGAGAACTGTTTCCCTGGGAACTTTCCATTTGGGCTGATGAGCGAAGCTGGATTCGCTGAGAAAGTTTAAGTATAAAACTGTTTTCGAAGTCAAGGAAGTTAGATCAGTGTATTGCAAACAGAAAACACTGAACAAACAAACAACAAACATGCAACAATAACGAGGTCACTACGTACATGTTCAGAAAAGTGCATGCTGGGACAGAGAAACAGGGGGGAGGAGGGGGGGGGAGGGGAGAGCGGCATTCCCACAATCCCACAAACATTGGCTGGGGTAGTACATAGCCCATACAAGGGAATACCCTCCGGGTATCGTCACAAACACCACCATCGTCAACCACGATGTGTCAATTGCAAAATAATGTACATAATAACTACATAATGGATTTCCGTGTCCCTTTAGACCTCCGTTTAAACCCTTTATTCGAGGATACTTAAGACCCTCAAGGTCAGTTCTAGTTGGTACTCCAGCTGAGTTGTAAATCAACACTGAAGCCAGCAGAATAGTCAGTGTAAATATACTGTGATCGTCTGAGCCTTCACTTGTCACAGCGTCTATACCTTCAGAATCCAGTAACACCACCGTGAATTCCTGTCCACTGGCGTCCTAAGAAATAAGAGCAAGAGTTCAGTCAAGCCTAAGCTCACAACCTTATAGTCCGTATCAAACCAGCTGGACCTCTGGCGACTGGAATATCCAGCTGATTCATCAGTGTCAAAAATATGAAATCAGAAAATAAGAGCTCTGGTTTTGGTTGTATTTACCCATTACCTAAGGCTAGCACCTTGTCGTAATAGCGAACCTTGTGCATTTCAGTGACTCAGAGAGATAATCCTATTGGGACTGTATTCTCCAGCCAAAGGCCTTCTGTGCCACTTGGTGAAAATATAATTTGCGATTGATGAAGGTGATCTATACCTTAAACTTTTCTGGTACAATCCACATCCAGATTCCCATGGTCTCAGGGTCCAGGCAATGACCAAGAGGAAACACCTCTCCTTGATCAAAAGCTTTACTCAGGATGTACGACTTGCCTTTTCGGCAAGGCCCAGCAATTGACACCACACATACGGGACCTAATAGAGAAGCAATACGGATGCATAATGGTAAGGTTGAGGCAATCGACCATTTCCGAGTTGCTCTTAGCCTTTTTTTTTTCAAAACGAGTCATCGTGTGAAACCACTGTTATGAAAAATGCGTTTAATCTGAAAATTCATTTTCATGCGAATCATACTCATTTTAAAGGGCCATTGTCACCATAAAGCGCATGTGCGGTCTTGATTGACAAGATTTTCTTTTAACCAATAGAAACCGTAATACTAGCACGAGCGCCACGAATTCGCCGCAGGTCAGCTTAGAGTTGCACGTGCCTTTCGAATATTTCTTTATCCGCCGGCTTTTGGCCTTTTGTTTGTAAAGAATATTTATCATGTTTATGTTGTGTGAAGGCCGTGTCCGTTGATTACAAGCGCATACGCTTTACTTTCTTCCAAATTGTATGTGTATCTGTAGCTATACATACAAAGTTTCCGATATTCGTCCTTGCATTTTCCCCTCGTTTTAATTTTTTTTTTCGAACAAGACGTCTACGAGATGAAAGTACCTTTCGCCTCTAACCGTTTCGAGAACCCTCTCGAGGACATTGTATTTCTCGACGGCATTCCACTCAAAACACAAAATACGACTTTTAGATCTTTTCGAGATGACTAAACAGTTCTTCAATATCGGTATTACTAGTTCCACATGCCACACAAGGTCGATGGAGGAGGATTTTTCTCACAAATAACAACTTTGAAAACTGTTCCGTCGGATGAGAAATCAAATTGCCGCGCATGCGCAGAAGGGTGTCAAATGTCCTTTAATTCATAAGAACAGCTCGTCACGGCTACTCGTTTTCAAACAAAGGTCTGCAATGACCTATTGGGATGCAAATGTTGAATTGAAACTCTTTTGATTTGCCCGAATGGAAAATTTATAAGTTGAACAAATCGTCTTGAAAGGTAGTCATTCGGAATTTCGCCTCGGGATTTTTGCATACCATTTGCTTAAACCACGAAGGAATTGGCTTCCGAGCAAATGGTAAACGTGGATATGCAGCCAAGCTTGGAACAACAAGGTTTATATCGGTTTCTCCTTCTTGACTGAATGTTCACTAACGCGGAACCCTCGCGTCTAAATCAGTACACCGTCATTAGAACCTTTATCGCACTTCTCAGCTTTTCGGCAAAATACAAACGAATTTAGATTGATTCAAAGGGAAATAGTATAATTAAGTCATTCATTTTAAAATGATGTGATGATATATATGTTTAATTTTTCTCTAGCATTTCACTTTCCAATGGCAATTATGTCGGTTATGAATGAAGTTGAAATTTGCGGTTTTCTAAGTCTTCTCTATTCACCAAAATTGCTAGCTACCTTTGGTGTTTCTGAGCCTTTCGATGGCTGCATCAACCACGTAGAGGCTATCTCTGACACCGCTGGTCTTGCTGTATTCTCCAGTCTGTTCGTCCCATTTACAGCTGTTTGGAAGACAAAGCGGAACTGCACACTGTTGAGACATCTTAGAGTTGGGGAACAAACCTGTTTATTTCTCTTCTGCGAACACAAATAAAAGCAAGCAGTCGTCTCTTAGTCTGAGAAGTAGTACTGTGTCAGGAAAAACTTAGAACTCAGGGGAGACTCTAGGAATAGGTAACAAAAGCTATTTATATATCGTGTCAGGTACGATTCACGGCCGGGAGCTAGCGTGACCGTTGATGCGTAGGTGACAGATTTGTTTGATTTGAAGTTTTCTGGGAATTATGCATATGAAGGTATTTTACTAATCAAGGCCAAGATGTAGAGAACAGTGTCTTATTCGTAAGCGTAAAGTAGCAAAAGCCTATGCCGTATTAATTAAGACTGATCCTGGAAGGTTTGGAGGAAAACAGTTCGAGGCACAGGAATAAACCTGTGCCATTTTGTCGTTCTCTTTTTCTCGGACATATTATGTGACGTCTACTTTTATGAAAAAAAAAGAAATATTATCTTACGAATTACAGTTACTACTTTGACTACAAAACATTCAACTAAAGAAACGCAGAGCAAACTGACCATAGTTAAAAAATTCGACTTACGCGAAACTCTGAATAAAGATTATTCAACAATATTAGTTTTTACGCACCAGTGCATAGCCGAGACATCTGTACGCTACATTTCTAAGCCACACTAGTTATCGTGCTCGTGATTTCCTTGTGTTCATCATTCATTGTGTGTATCCATGAATACAATGTATCAATCCAATTCTGATCCAACGTTTTCATTTCTATATTTTGGTCTGATCGTGTTGCAAACAAGGAGCGGTCGACACCGTGCTATTGTCGGTAACTGACTTCTAAATATCCGCAAGGAGTTCTAAAAGTTCGCCTGCTAAAACCAAAGCGCTTGTGACTAAATAAAATTATCGTGAATGTTAAAGCTGCGCTGAAAAAGTGAGGGATTTGGCTTAGCTTACTTACCTTTGATCGATGGCCGATTTGAAAACGAAATAACCACCTAGCACTTTGACCACTGGTTTTAATTCGCATGCGCCGTAAACATTTCTCAGTTCCCAGAATGACGATGACTCGAATTTTTTTCATAAACAGGAAAAGTTTCACTTTCGAAGATTCATGCGCAGACAGAAGTTTATTGAGAAAAATTCTGGGACATTTTCCCGAAATGCAGGGGATTTTCCCATGGCTTCTGCTTTCGATTTCGGTGCGATAAATGACTTTAGTTATTTATTTATGCAAACGGCTAATAACTAATTTTTCGGAACAGTCAGCGTCAGCCGGAAAAGTTTCATTTTCGTAAAAGCTGTGCGGCGGTGCGTCCATTTATTGATTTCGCATAAAGGAAATTTATTACTTAGAGGAATAAATGGTTTTATGCGCCTGGCAATGCTGGTTAATGTTTTACTGACTAGGATCAGTTTACATACGGGACTCTAACTCAGGCATACATAAAGGGCATCGGACAAGTTGCAGGCCTCTTTTTCTTCAGCTCCACGAAAGAAACTGTTTTTTTCTTTTCACGTCTTCCTTTTGGCGATCTGTTGTGGCCATTGAAGGACTTGGAAGCTGAGAAAAAGATAAGCAATACTGCGTACTACAATTGTGTCGAAGGGACGTGGTTGCGTCCGTGTAGTTTCATGAGCACAAGCGATCAATGATGGCTTCTATTACCACGCGCTCTTTACAGTTAAGGCATTCCTTAATATTTGTACGGCGAGTAGTCGAGTTTATTGACGCCCATCAGGCACACGATAGCTAACGTCGCGACCTTAACTTATCTAAAGTTTGCGATGTCGAGAATTTTCGGTTTTGGAGGTCGCACGGGCGACAAAATGATTCGACTTGATCTTGAAGTCATTAGTCGAATGATATTTGCAACAGTCATCGCGATGCGGTCGCGGTTGTGCTTTCCATAGTCGCCTTTACCGAATTACTGCTCAAGAGCTTATCTGTACCAATTGTTGTGGTTGCCAAATACTCCCAAGGATGCATCCACCATCAATTTGAGGACTACACTGAATGAGCGGGTCCAAAAGGTCAACACGCTACTCCGACGAGTTCTGTGAGCACTTCAGAATATTCATTCAGCTAAGTTTTGGCGGCATCGATGCCTTGTTAATCTCGCTACGAACGTCTATGCCCGTGATGTCATTCATTTAAATGATTATATCTATTTGCCTTAACCCAATTTCAATAATAGGCCCCAGTCGACATGCAAGTTCTTTGCTTCAGTATTAGTTGGTGTCGCATCCAGACTAAACTATCTTTCTTTGTATCGGGAAATACCGTGTTGCTGGACTCCTGTTTTTACGATAAGTACAGGATTATTGCTAGATGTTATAAACATAACCTCTGTTTCGCCCTGCTTGTTCAGGCACCATGCGTTTGAATTCTGGTTCGTAAAAGCTGAGCGGTC
>JAHPZR010055723.1:0-10850 GCA_019787425.1 Platygyra sinensis | reverse complement strand
GAATGAATAGTGTAAAATAATGGCTATGCTTCGAGTCTTCGTTTTAACTTCATTTGACATTCACAATAGCCAGCTTTTTTCATATTGAGTATTTTCTGTGTTATGGTAATTATAGCAGGAAAGATGATCACGCGTAATATTGAATAATGTCTAAAGGCTGGAAGAATTTAATACTAAACAAATGTAAGACATTTTACAGCGCTTTCAATTTGGATTAAAACCACTTTATTAGACAATAATAATAACGATAATAATAAGAAGAATCTTCAAGCGAAAAGCGAAAAAAGCAGAAAAAGCGAGCGGGGATATTTACTGGGGGACACTTACTGGGCCATGAAACGTCAAAAAAATCATTAAGCAAAACCACAAAAAAACTGCGAAGTGATTTTAAATATGAACAAGGCCAAGCTTAGCGCTACCAAAAATTTAAAAATTCATCGTTTGATCTCCGTTTCGTTAGGCGAAATAACCGCATTGAGAAAAAGATAATCTCATTTGGCGTGGTTTAGCTCGGTGTGCAAGCCTCCCGTATTCAAATGTTTAGCTCACTTGATGTGTATTTACAGCTCAAGTTTTTGCAGTTGTAGCTGATAAATTGAGCAATTATCAACTGAAACACCATAAAATGAAGCTTTCGGTACAATTCGGGGTCAGGATTGTAAACTACAGAGTAGCGCCACAAAAATTTTGCAGACGGATAAGCGAATACAACACACCTTCCCAGACATCTACCACATGAAATGGTGCTAATTAAATTTTACTACCAGTTTGGAATTGACAGTACGTAAAAACAAGGTTGTCTCACAAAAGAGGGTGTGAATGGGGTTAACTGACCAGCGACAAAGGGCTAGAAAATATTACAGACTAATGCCAAAACGAGTAAAAAATTACCGACTAGCGACAAAAAATTAACTGGGATTTACCGGCAACCGACAACCGACATGCGAAAATACTGCGAAATAAAAAAGTAAAACTGTCCTATATATGCAGTTATATATGAAAATAAGAATATATGCAAGTGGTTAGATCATGAATGCTGGTGATGAGAGGCATTATTGAATGCTAATAAGCCCTGGGAACTGGTGGGAGTTTTAAGAACAGGGATAAACAAGAAAGCAATTAAGCAGTTCCTTGATTGACATCACTGGTTAGACTTTTTGGTTTCCCATTTATTTTGAGGAAAAGAAACTACGTGCCATCTCCTCTGCTGTCTTTACCTAGATCCTTCTTTTTTGGCAGACAGGTGCAAAAGCTTTTTACAGAAACTGACTCTCAGTG
Source organism: Platygyra sinensis (assembly GCA_019787425.1). Classification (NCBI taxonomy): domain Eukaryota; kingdom Metazoa; phylum Cnidaria; class Anthozoa; order Scleractinia; family Merulinidae; genus Platygyra; species Platygyra sinensis. The sequence goes on along the minus strand of JAHPZR010055723.1, from coordinate 9,572 downwards.
AGTTGAATCTAGTCCTCCAAGTATTAGCCGTTCGAGAAGTCATACGCCAATGCCCGGTTTATATAACAGGAGTCTCTTTCTCAAAAGGCTGACTTGGATACTTGGGAAAACTTGTTTTCTCTGCAGGGTAAACTGTCATAACACATTTGCGCAGCAGCCATTGATTATGTGGCTTGCGCTGTCATTATATTGGACATTAAGATTTCTAAATTTAAATATAGACAAGAAGCAATCTCTGTTAGTCTCGTGAAACATGCCAAATTGTCAAATAGCTATTTTGCCGCAAATGACAACCGATGGCAGGATTATAAATAAAGGACGTTATAACTGAATGTGGCGAAACTAGAAGTTGGTGAGCGTAAGAGCAGAAATTAAGAGAAACTGAGCGACTATGTCACAAGATTTGAACAAAACAGTGAATGGAACACAGCCATCAAGCTGTTACTGGAATCCTACAGCAGAAAAAATCGGCGTAACCTTTGCTTTCTGCCTGATTTTTCTTGTTTCGCTGGCTGGGAACACCGTCATCGGAATAATTGTCTACAAGACAAAAACCTTGAGAAAACCCATCAACTTTATAATAACCAACATGGCCATGTCCGATATGCTGCTTCCGTTTTTCTGGATTCCTCAGGATATTCAATGGCTCTACGTAAAATCCTGGCTGATCGGTGGTCCTCTTGGCCAGGCCTTATGTAAGCTGACTACTTTCTTACCAACTCTCTCCATTGCTGTTTCTATTCAGAGCCTGGTTCTGATAGCAGTGGATCGATTTGGAGCTGTGGTATTTCCCCTCCGTTCTCTACTCATCAGTTCAAAGCTGTGCCCTTTCTTTATTCTCGCCACTTGGATCATCGCGATGGCTGTCCACTCCCCAGATCTCTTCGCTGTCAAAGTTTTTGAATTTAGAGGAGGTTCTTTTTTGTGGGATGATTTTGATAGACTTCTTAGGAGAATCTTCATCCTATAACAATTACCTCCTGGCAGTTTTGATTATATTTTATCTAATCCCGTTGGTGTTGATAATCATACTTTACATTACCATCTATATAAAGCTCAAGTCACCGAAGATTCCAGGCGAGCAATTGGCGAACGCTAGACAACAACGCCAACAAAGAGAAGAAAATGTATTAAAGATGGCCATTGCTATTGTGTTGGGGTTTGCAGTATGCTGGCTGCCCTACTGTATTAACTGGTTCCTTATTTTCTTTTCATCGGACATACAGTCGTCATGTGGTTTCCGATACTTTTATTCCTTTTTTGGCAATATTATGAGTCGCATAAATTGTGCCATGAATCCCTGTATCTGTTTAATTTTCAGTAAAAATTATCGTATGGGACTTAAGACTCTCTTTAGATAAATGATTTGTTAAAAAAGCGCAGTAACTGATGATACTTTATTACTGAGCCGAGAGGATCAGTCATCATGAAACTTGTAAAAAAGATTCATCTAAAACTGACTGCTTTGGATAACATTCAATGTTCACTATAGCCTATAGAAACTTTGCAGAACGGTTTTTGCACATTTCTTTGAATAATGAGTTTACAATCATTTTGTAGTTATTACGAGACCTCCAGTTGTAATCTTTTTTTATACTGGAAAAGTTATACTTCGTTTGTATTAAGTCTAGGAAATAAATGCTTTATTTATCTCAAATGCTTTTTATTTGATTCAAAAGCTTTACAGAGAAATTTCACAGTACGGCTTCTTAACCTTTTTTGACAATTCATTTGGCATCTATCGTAGTTATTTCGTAAATTCGACTTTTGGTAATTTTTATTCAGGAGAATTGTTCCACCGTCATATAAACCGATATTTATTTCAATACTGCCATTTATTTGATTCAACGAACTTTAGATAAACTTTAAGGAACAGTTGAAGTATAGCGGTTCTCTTGACAATTTGCTTGGATTTATTAATCAACTGAATTCCAAATTAGAAGTAAAGGCCCTGTCCTTGTCTCCTTTTTATCGCCACTGTTCTCTATGTTTGTCTCGAGGGTAGGGTTGTCGTGTTCTTAAAGCCAAATGTGAATTCAATGCTGAAGTCAACCAGCCTTAAGAAGAATATGTAGTGGTTTTTTCTTTTGGAGAGAAAACGTTCTAGTTTTGATCTCTGTAGCATGAGGTCAATTGATATTTGTGTGCCAACTATTCAGTTTTGAACCCTGAGTGTTACTAGTCAATAATGTGATAATGATCAATAATGTCTTCTTATCTGTATCCGCGGGTTAAATATGTGGTCTTTAATATATATTAACTTGCAGCTACAATCATGGAGAAAAGCAGTTGAGACACCCCGAAAAATACCTTTTTCGTTAAACGCCTGAGTTTTTCAATCTCCAATATTGACATTTCGAACCCCCCACCCCACCCCCTCCCCTTTTTCAATGTTGTAACCACGTGAAAGTGTCCACGGAGCGTACTGCAACATTGAAAAGGGGGAGAGGGGGTTTGGCTATCGACAAAAAAGATGTGTTTTGAAATTAAGGAACGAAGCCGATAGAAAACGTTTGTTTTGCTCAAATCTGTCAACACTTTATTTGACATTCACGTTAACCAGCTGTTTTCAAATTACGATGGGCCAGTATTTTCTGCGTTATGGTAATTATAGCGGGAAAAATGATCACGCGTAATATTTAGCAATTATTGAATGAGGCTGAGTAGGATATGAAGAATTCTGCAGATCAGGTGGTTTGCCCTGGAGACCAAGCGGCTTCCGAACTTCGATCTTAGTAACAATGGATATTTTTGATCTTGTAGACATACAAAGAGTCAAATATCCAAACGTAAACAAATATTCCTATGAATCGAAAGCACTTAAAGTGAGATCAAGAATAGACTTCTTTCTAATAGCCAAAAATTTAACCAAATATGTTCAGAAAGTTGACATCCACCCTTCGATTGCACCTGATCATTGGACAATTTCTCTATCTCTGCAATGGACAAAAGAGGTTCCGAGAGGACCTGGCTTTTGGAAGTTCAACAACACGTTACTGAATGATGATAATTACATACAGCAAATTCGCAGAACGTATCCTGAAACCCGGGCGAAGTACGAATATATCCAAGATAAAAGAACTCTCTGGGAACTTCTTAAAATGGAACTTAGATCTGTAACTATTTCATATGCCAAAGGAAAAGCTAAAGAAACAAGTAATCGTGAATACACAATCAAAGATGAACTGGAAAAACTAGATCACATAATCTGCAACTCTCGCGATTTAATGAATATTGACTATGAATTGAAGCAGTATGAAGATCTGAAAAAGGAACTTCAACAATTATACGAAAAAAAGGGTGAAGCGGCAAAATTTAGGTCAAAATGTTTATGGGTTGAAAAAGGGGAACGTCCAACCAAATATTTCTTCAATCTTGAGAAAAGGAACTATAGTAGGAGGGTAATTTCTGAACTGGAGCTTGAAGAGGGTGATATAATAACGAACGAAAAACAAATATTGTCAGAGATGGAAAGTTATTTTATGAATTTATACTCATCGAAAACAGATGTGAGTGAGGAACACTTTAGTAGTTATGTAGAGCAATTAGAATTCCCTCGCCTTTCACATGAAATGAGTTTGAAGGCAGAAGGCCTTTTGACATATGAAGAATGTAAGGAAAGTTTAGATACCTTCAGCCCTGGCAAATCCCCTGGAGAAGATGGCTTCACAGTTGAGTTCTATTTAACTTTTTTTGACCTAATCGGAGAGGACTTAGTGAACAGTCTTAATTCTGCATACCAAAATGGAGAGTTATCAATCTCACAACGCAGAGGTGTCATAAGTTTGATACCAAAAGAAGACTCTTCTTTACTAAAACTAGAAAATTGGAGACCATTAACTCTGCTGAATGTTGACTATAAGATTGCTTCTAAAGCTATAGCAAAACGAATTGAACCATTGTTGTCATTCTTGATTCACCCAGATCAAACAGGTTTTGTGAAAGATAGATACATCGGTGAAAATATTAGGCTAATTAGTGACATAATGGAGCAAACTAAGAAACTCAATTGCTCTGGTATTTTACTATCACTTGATTTTCAAAAAGCTTTTGATACTTTAGAATGGTCATGCATAAGCAATGTATTAAAGATGTATAACTTCGGTGATTGCTTAAGAACATGGATAAAGGTACTTTACACGAAAGTAGAGAGTACAGTGCTAAACAATGGTTTCGCAACAAATTGGTTTAAACCATCTGCCGGAGTGAGGCAAGGATGTCCACTTTCACCATATTTGTTCATTCTAACTGCAGAACTAATGTCTAACAAAATTCGTCAAAGTATTGATTTCAAGGGAATTTCTGTGTTTGAAAAGGAAATTAAAGTCAGTCAATTTGCTGATGACACCAACCTTTTTTGTGCCGATCTGTCTTCTGTTGAAAAAGGACTGCAAATTGTAGCAGATTTTGGTGCAATCTCTGGTCTCAAGTTAAATATAAAGAAAACTAAAGCTATGTGGCTAGGGAGATGGGCGAATAATAAGGACAAGCCGTTACATTTAAAATGGGTCAGTAGCCCAACAAGAATTTTGGGCATTTACTTCTCCTACGATGAGAAAGGAAACAATGAAATGAATTTCGACCTAAAGATAAATAAACTGCAAGCAAAGTTAGATATATGGAGATCACGAGACTTAACACTGTTTGGTAAAACCATGATAATCAAGACGCTTGGGGTATCATCTTTGATATATTCAGCTTCAAATATCAATGTACCAAACGATATTGCCGGCAACGTCAAGAGAAGGCTGTTTTCTTTTCTGTGGAAAAATAAAAGAGACAAAATAAAAAGAGAGGGATTATACCAGGATTATGATAACGGTGGGCTGCGTATGACAGACATTGAAACAATGATAAAAGCGTTAAGGTTAGCATGGATTCCAAGACTGTTAAAAAATGGCCAATCAAATTGGAAATTTGCTTCAGACCATTTCCTAAAATCTTATGGAGGACTTCGATTTCTGTTGACGTGTAATTATCACGTAAAAGACTTCCAAAATATGCCCCTATTTTACAGGGACATCCTCCTGTATTTTCATGAACTGAAGACTCTTTACGGATGTGATGTGGGAGATACAATCTTATTTAACAATAAGGAAATTCTTATCGATGGTAAAACGTTTTTCTGGAAGGAATGGTTTATGAAAGGAATTAAAAGAATTGAAGATCTTTTCGATGAGAATGGGCAAGTCCTGCCCTTTCCTGTCTTGCAGCGCAAATATTCGTTGAAGAAAATTTCCTTCCTGCATTATTTCCAAGTTATTTCCGCTATTCCAGGTCACCTCTTGGCAAAAGCAAAATCCAAGGATTCAGGATCTAAAGGTGTTAGTCATGAGGATCTGGAATCTTTCTGTCTAGCTGAAAATGTAAATATAAATTTGCTCAAGGCAAAGTCAAAAGACTTCTATTGGCTAATTATTCATCGTAGATATAATGATCAGCATTCAGGCCCAAGACGATGGAATAGAACTATTACAGAAGACAAAACAAACTGGAAAAAGATATTTAGGTCGGTTCGAAAAGTATGCAAGGAAAACAAGTTAAGAGAATTCCACTTTAAATTCATTCACAGAGTTGTTGTCACAAAGAAGGAATTGTTCCGATTTAACATCAAACGAGATAGTAATTGCGTTTATTGCGGAGAATCAGACTCCATAGATCACACCTTTATTGAGTGCCAGTTCACAAAATCCTTTACTCAAGAAGTATTACAATCGTTTAATGTAAATAATAGCTCTAACTTTATTTTAAATGCTGAAGACGTCCTCTTTGGCCTCTCTTCTGCATCAGACACACTAACAAAGAAATTGAATTATACTCTTCTCTTCTTGCGCTATTATATTTATAAATGTAAGCTCCAAAATAACTCACCACCACTACAGATCGTTGATTTTATCAATAAAATGAAATACAAGTATAAAATCGAAAAGGTTATCTAATACTTTAAAACATAAAGTTCCTCCTCTCCTTTTTCTTATTTCTCTTATTCTATGTGGAATTTAAATGACAAGGGAAATAATGTAAATTAAAACACTTAGAATATATGTTTAGATTTTTTATAAATTCTAGTGCATGGGCTATTGTAACCTTGTATGTTAGTATTAGTATTAGTATTAGTATTCTTGTAGTCATATAAGTTACATGTAGATTAAGTATTTTTAGTCGCTTCAATTACTCTTGGTATTGTTAGTAGCATAGTTTTAAGGACAGTAGTGTGTGGTATAGTTTCTTGTGTTTGTGCAAAGCAATAAAATGTAAAAAAAAAAAAAAAATTCTGCAGATCAAGGAGGGTGTTTTCCACAGAGGCCGAAGGCCGAGGTGGATAACACCCTCCGAGATCTGCAGAATTCTTCATATATTACGAAAGCCGAATTCAATAATTGCTTTATTATTATTCATTCAAAATATTTCCCCGTTCTTAAAGGAGTTTCGCCATTACTCTCTTTATTTTTCTGCTCACCAGAAAAAAAAAAACACAATCTCGTCCCTATGTTTTCTCGGTCAACGGTTCAATAATCTGTAGCGGGCTGCCCTTTTGACGTCATCGGTTCAATAATTTTCAGCGGGCTGTACTTTTGACGTCATTGATTCAATATGACGAGGATTCTTTCCAAATTTGGTAAACAGCAGCTGGTTATGGTGAATTATGCGTGTGCTTTTAACCAATCAATTCGGGGAAATATTTTGAATAAATAATAATGAATAATGTCTGAGGGCTGGAAGAACTTAATACTAAACGAAAGTAAGACATTTTACAGCGCTTTCAATTAGGGTTGAAACCGCTTTATCAGACCATAATAATAACGATAATAATAAGAAGAATCTTCAAGCAAAAAGCGAAAAAAGCAGAAAAAACGAGCGGGGACATTTACTGGGGGACACTTACTGGGCCATGAAATGTCAAAAAAATCATTAAGCAGAACCACAAAAAAACTGCGAAGTCATTTTAAATATGAACAGGGCCAAGCTTAGCGCTACCAAAAATTTAAAAATTCATCGTTTGATCGGCTTTTCGTTAGGCGAAATAACCGCATTGAGAAAAAGATAATCTCATTTGGCGAGGTTTAGCCCGGTGTGCAAGCCTGCAATATTCAAATGTTTAGCTCACCCTTGATGTGTATTTACAGCTCAAGTTTTTGCAGTTGTAGCTGATAAATTGAGCAATTATCAACCGGAAGACCATAAAATCAAGCTTTCGGTACAATTCGGGGTCAGGATTGTAAACTATAGAGTAGCGCTGTTAAATTTTTGCAGACGGACAAGCGAATACAACACACCTTCCCAGACATCTACCACATGAAATGGTGGTAATTAAATTTCACTACCAGTTAGGAAATGACAGTACGTAAAAACAAGGTTGTCTCACAAAAGAGGGTGTGAATGAGGTTAACCGACCAGCGACAAAGGGATAGAAAATATTACAGACTAATGCCAAAACGAGTAAAAAATTAACTGGGATTTACCGGCACCCGACAAAGGTCAAAAATTTCAACTGACAACCGACAAAGTAATGAAATTTTAACCGACAACCGAAATGCGAAAATACTGCGAAATAAAAAAGAACTGTTCTACATATGCAGTTATATATGAAAATAAGAATATATGCAAATGGTTAGATCATGAATGCTGGTGATGAGAAGCATTATTGAATGCTAATAAGCCCCCCCCCCCCCCCCCCCCCCTTCCATTGAGACCTCACAAAAGCGTAAATGCGTTTTGAGGATTTTGTTGTCTTAGTTTTCTGAAAGAATGAAAAAAAATATTTATAAAATGACGCCTAATTAACTAAGTGTTTGTTAACTGAGCGGGAGCCACTTATGAGCAGGAAGTACTTCTGTCAATCATTTGCTCGATGTTATGTCGTGGAATATTTTATAACACACCAATCTTCCAGGTGTTCTTGAGCTACTAATTAAGCTATGACAGTCCTCAATAGAATACAAAAAAAAAAAAAAAAATTCACGTTAAGCCGAAAATTCTCGCAAAACGGAGAAAACATGATCTAGGCTGAATTTCAGACGTCTCGGCTCGAGTCGCAAACTCTGAGAGAGAAAACTAAAACTATGAGGTATAATACTAGAAAAATTCTTCCTCGTTAGCAAGCCACATAAAAAAGAAATGTGTGTGCCGGAGAAGTAACTGATGAAATGCCGATGTTCGCGAGCACACTTCAAAGTAATCATGAAAGGCACATACAGGTACTATACCCCTGGGAACTGGTGGGAGTTTTAAGAAACAGGCATAAACAAGTAAGCAATTAAGCAGTTCCTTGATTGACATACTGGTTAGACTTTTGGTTTCCCCTTTATTTTGAGAAAAACAAACTACGTGCCAATCTCCTCTGCTGTCTCCTCCCAGATCCTTCTCTTTTGGCAGACAGGTGCAAAACCTTTTTACAGAAACTGACTCTCAGTTAGTTGAATCTAGTCCTCCAAGTATTAGCCGTTGAAGAAGTCATATGCAATGCCCGGTTTGTATAACAGGAGTCTCTTTCTCAAAGGCTGACTTGGATACTTGGGAAAACTTGTTCTCTCTGCAGGGTAAACAATCATAACACATTTGCGCAGCAGCCATTGATTAGGTGGCTTGCGCTGTCATTATATTGGACATTAAAATTTCTAAATTTAAACATAGACAAAGAGCAGCTCTGAAACATGCAAATTGTCAACTAGCTTTTTTCCCGCGAATGACAACCGATGAAGGAAAAACTTTCAAACCGCCTTCTGGCGTGATTATAAATAAAAGACGTTATTACTGGATGTGGCGAGACTAGAAGTTGGTGAGCCGGCGCGAGCGGAAAGAGAGAAACGAGCGACTATGTCACAAGATTTGAACAATACGATACGACGAATGGAACACAGCCATCGAGCTGTTACTGGAATCCTACAGCAGAAAAAATCGGCGCAAAACCATTGCTTTCTGCCTGATTTTTCTTGTTTCGCTGACTGGGAACACCGTCATCGGACTAATTGTCTACAAGACAAAAACCTTGAGAAAACCCATCAACTTTTTAATAGGTAACATGGCCATGTCCGATCTGCTGCTTCCGATTTTCTGGATTCCTCAGGATATTCAAAGGCTCTACATAAACTCCTGGCTGATCGGTGGTCCTCTTGGCCAGGCCTTATGTAAGCTGACTTTCTTCTTACCAATTGTCTCCATTGCTGTCTCTATTCAGAGCCTGGATTCTGATAGCAGTGGATCGATTTGGAGCTGTGGTATTTCCCCTCCGCTCTACCACTCATCAGTTCAAAGCTGTGCCCTTTCTTTATTCTCGTCACTTGGATCATCGCGATGGCTGTCTACTCCCCATATCTCTTCGCCGTCAAAGTTTTCGAATTTCCAGGTGGTCTTTTTGTGGGATATTATGACAGACTTCTTTGAAGACTCTATGACAATTTCCTCGTGCCAATTTTGATTGTATTCTATCTAATCCCGTTGGCGTTGATAATCATACTTTACATTACCATCTACATAAAGCTCAACTCACAGAAGATTCCAGGTGAGCAAGCGGCCAACGCTAGACAACAACGCCAACAAAGAGAACAAAATGTGTTAAAGATGGCCATTGC
>JAHPZR010055721.1:0-17807 GCA_019787425.1 Platygyra sinensis | reverse complement strand
AAGTAAAACTCGCTTGAAGAAAAGCTATCAGAATAAAAACAAAAACACAGCGTAAAAACAAAAACACATTTACAGCGGTTATCAATCACACGCGAGCTTCAGCGCAAAAAAAGTCTAAACAAAACCCTTAAGTTTTGGTGGACGTGAATATCTCCGCTTCCTTGCTGACTGTATGCATTAGGGGCAGACCATTTAACTCTTCGGGGGGGGGGGGGGTGATTTCTGGTCAGCAAGACACTTTTTTCCCTCCTAAATGCTCTACAGGATATTTTTTTCTCTCCTCATTTCTCTGCAGGATTTTTTTGCCTCAAAAAAGTGTTGTGTTTACATTAATTTTACAGAAAGTATTCACATTTACATTGTGGTTATTCTTCGCGTAATTTTTGTTCAGCCGCTTTACAGTCCACTTCTAAATTGAGTACCTCAAAGTTGAACATAAAAGCAATGTGACAGCGTTCCGAGTTGGGCTGTTTGCTGTTCAAACAGGCCACTTCTTGGGCATTACATGTACCTTTCTTTAACCAAGGTTTGAAATGGCAGATAGTGGGGAATTTGAAATTTAGTGACCCAAAATATTTGAAAATGTTAATCATCATAGCCCCTGGGTATGCCTGCACTCCCCTAACTGGGCTAGGCATTGATAGGGGATAGGTGCATTACTAAAACATCGCAAAAATGTAATACTGTATTTTATTGTATATATAGCGAGAATTTTAGGCAATAAACCTTGCAAATAGAATTCTATATGTGCTATATTTCACCGGTGAAAAAAAGCGATACGACCAATCACGTTTGCGTATAGCGTTCTTTACATGTGAAAAATTTAACCAATCACCGTTCATGATAGAATCACCAAGCCAATCATGATCAGAGTTAAGCACTCTAATGGCTTCCGAGAAGCGCGGGCTTGAAATCATCGTCCGCTTGAAGTTTGTGTCTCGATAACATGGCTTCGGTTCCCGTTTTACTTCACTTTCGGAAAAACAGCAATGGAATATATCTAACAAATATCTTGAGCGCTAGAACTTCAGTTTGAGAATCAATGGCCATTCAAGAAACCGAGAAAGTAAATTTAACATCAGAAAGCCAACGACATTCAAGGAGGAACATTCAAATTTAAACAGTGTAAGTCAACAGAGTCCGAATTTGTCTTTCAACAGCGCGAAACGTCGCCATGCCATAATTGAATCTGACAGTAATTATGGATAAACGAAAAGATTTCTCACTATGTATTTAAGCCGAATTCTCCCGTTGTACGCCTATATCTGGACTGGAAAGCGGATTTGTTTTTCATTACGCTCGGTCATTCATTACGTTCTCAGCGTTCTGCATGTAAACTTATGGTGCCGGAAAAAAACTAAAACTGATGTAATGGTTGTGTTTAATTCTCGTTATATATACAATAAACAAATTACAGCATAGAAAGTGCTTTGTACGGATTTTTATTCACTCGTCACTGGAAAATTTGAACCATTTACAGACTTAACGAAATGTCTGTAAATCCTGAATTTACAGACTTGCTACTTTTCCTGATTAAAAAATGAATGTCTGTAAATTTATTTTACAAACATTTTATTTAGTTTTTAGTTCTGTTCATTTCAAAATGTTTGTAAAATGTTTGTAAATTACAGCAGCTAGAATAAGAGGATAGGAATCATAATTTACAGACTTAACAAAATCTTCTCAGAATGCTTGTAAATTTACCACTTACAAAGATTTTACAGGATTAGTCTTATCATGTAAAATCTCTTTAAATTGACATAGTCGGGGCACCGTAAAATCTCTGTAAATTGACATAGCCGGGGTACCGTAAAATCTCTGTAAATTGACATAGTCGGGGCACCATAAAATCTCTGTAAATTCACATAGTCGGGGCACCATAAAATCTCTGTAAGTTGACATAGTCGGGGCACCATAAATCTCTGTAAATTGACATAGCCGGGGTACCGTAAAATCTCTGTAAATTGACATAGTCGGGGCACCATAAAATCTCTGTAAATTCACATAGTCGGGGCACCATAAAATCTCTGTAAGTTGACATAGTCGGGGCACCATAAAATCTCTGTAAATTGACATAGTTGGGGCGCCATAAAGTCTCTGTAAATTGACATAGTCGGGACACCATAAAATCTCTGTAAATTGACATAGTCGGGGCAACATAAAATCTCTGCAAAATCATTCATAAAGCCACCTGAGCACCTGAATTTTTTGCTTGAGCTACTGAAAGTGTGGCTAATAGCACACTACAGAAATGAAGGAGGCATGTGCCTTGAGGATCACATCAAGTAGCGCCTCGACAAAAACGGCCAACTCGCACAAAGATAATAACAAATAAGTACATATTCGACCGGACACGCGTAGACACGCTGTATATGCAGCAATTGCCGGAAGGAAGTCTGAATCTTTCTAGAGTTAACGACTAATGCCCCGTTCACACTAAAGCTTAAACATTTTTAAAAGCCGTTTAGTTAAACACGGTTTAAAATTGTTTTATTTATAAAAGCTGCTTACTGATGTTTTTTTACTTCAAATACAGCACAAATTAAAAAACATGTTTAAGTTCATATAAATCCTGCGTAAAAGCCTGAGTTGCAGTTTTTCTTTAATAGTTTTCATTTTTCTAAACCTGGTTTAATTAAACATGTTTAGTTGGTGTGAATGGGTTATAAGATCGATGATAATCGATGAGAATCGATATAATCGAGAGCAATTACGAGGACTAGGATTGTGAGTATCGATTTTCATCGAAAAATTGAGGCAATCGATAATAATCGATTGATTATTATCGATTATATTGATTATATCGATTGCCTTCCGATGATCGATTTTCTTCGATTGGGCACGCCGGGAAATTGACATTAAATCTCTATGTTGACAATTTGACATAGTCGGCCAGGATACCATAAAATCTCTGTAAACTGACATACAACGTAGACATGCCGTAATGATTCGATTTAGCGCCCTTCTTACGAGTAAGTGCCCCTTCGAATGCGTTCTTATTAGGGCCCCTACCATCAATAAGCGCGCCTATGCAAGTATTATAATATTACAGCGCCATTAGTGTCCTTATCAACAGAGGGTCATCTTTCCGATCCATAATTGCTCACATACGTAATATTGTCAAGGCCCCGCTAAAAGATACCATTCAACAGCCCTTGCACGGTGATGTGTTAACCAGTGATCACAAGATAAATTGGGATTATTTTGACATTTCAGCGTGAACTGAACTTTCATTGGAAAATTATAGACTGTTTATTCAAGAGCTGAAGCTTTCCCTTAATGTCAATGACGGTACCGGTAGTGAGAAGTTATTGATTTATTATAATAAATCAATAAAATCCTTATGATTTTTAGACCGGTTAGCGAACTGCAGCAGAAAATTTTAACCATCACTTTTAAAAATGTGTGTAGACTACCATACGAAACGTCAAGTTCGGCATTAAAATGCATTGTAATACAATGCATATATATCACTGCTGCTTGTGTTAGATCCTTAATCAAGCTACGATGGCTTAACTCTGAGTTCATACGATATTGTTATTGTTTTTGTTTTTTTTTTTAATATTTCGTTTTTTCTTAAAAAAAAAAATAAGACCCAGTCCCGCGTAAGCGCCCTCCCTTGAGGTTTTTTGAAAGTATACCTGAGCGTCCCGGGCGCTAAAATTCGAAAATCATTAATAAACTCAGGCTGGTTAGTGATCAAGAACATTGAGCATTTTCTCTTGTTAAGCGGTAATTTATCATCATGGCGGACAGTCTCTTGGAGATGGCGGACAGAAAGTCGAAGTCGTCGTTGCATAGTTGTTCAATGAGAAAAACTTTACCGCGACTTTAATCGCAGGGACAGAAATCCTTTTTAGACATTTCGCGGATGATGTTTTCCCGGCAAGCACAGGTAGTAACGTCTAGTGACGTATTACACCTTCATTACCAGCATGCTCTACGATCACGTTAATTTCGAATTCTTTGATGCTGTGAATTCAACGGCTAGTAATACTTCGTGTGTTTTATTCTCATTTTAGACTTGGTCTACTGCAAAGAAACATAGGTAAGTGTCCATTTCGATGATGAAATTATTCGTAACGCAATTTTGACTTCGTAATCTCCTTTAAAGTTCGAATCTTATGTTTTCTATGCCGATCGAGCTCATGGCTCCTAGGTACATGTAATTTCACCATATGCTTATGCTCTCATCTATTTCTCAGATCTGTTGATATAGCTGCAAGGGATTTCTTGGAACAAAATGGCCCTGCCGATCTTATCAAACTGGTTGTCGAAGAAAATAAGGTACAGTTCTATGGCTACATTTGCTTTTCGTTTTATGATCGGTTACACTAGTGTATTTGGGTCGATTCTGCCGTTTTATTCGACTGCTGAGCTTGTTGAAAAGAACGGTACAAGGTCAACTTGAATTCTAAAACCCACCCTTACATGTGCCAAACCTAATGCATACATAACAAACACATTATAATAATAGTAATGATTATTTTTATCCAACCACACAGCTTGTTTCGATCTTTTGGATCAGAATGGTTGGAAGAGCGAGGAGATATGTGTTCCTCTTGCTTCAAGATCACGATATGTACATATACATCTTAAGTTGTTTTATAAATCTGGAGTCGTCTTCGACTTCTACCTAGGCCTCCTTGATTGCACTTGGGAGGAAAACAACCTCTTCATTTCCACAATTCTTAATCGGTAATTAAGTTTGACTAAATTAGATTTGATGTTGGAATCAACTGACAAATTTTTGGGTCAACCCATTTTGGTATTAGGTTTGTCAATGTACATTTCGGCCTTTGATCAGGGCGTTGGTCGTTTTAGAACCATGTACTAAGGACATTCACGGGTGAGGGTCGATTGATACTCTTGATAGATACCCTTGATCAACATATCGATCGACACTGATCAGCAGTTGGTTGATGACTGGCTGAGTGACAGTCGACTCTCAACCGACTGTCGACTGAGATGTTGATGAATTGTCGAACTAGTACCAAACAAGGTGTTGATGGAGTATCTATTGAGGTCCCATCAAGGGTACGGATCAACAGTTACACGCAGCTGCCTTTGATACACATAGTATGTCTTTTATGCTATTGTCTTGATGGGCTAAGAATTAAAAACTTAAAAGTTAAGCTAGAGGTAGTTAAGCCTATATTTTTCTATTTCAGTTTGAAACTGTTACGGATCTGCAGTACTAGCAAGCAACCTAAGATTTTTTGGATTCCATCAAGTTACCTGTTTGGTGGCAAATTAAATTCGTTAGTGCTATCAAGAAATTTGAAAAAATGGTAAGCACAGAAAATTTCTAAGGCTGCAGGTCACAAATAGAATAAGTAATCTCCCAAATACAGTTATTCTTCTTATTTTGTGCTCTCAGGTGCAAGTAACAATTTGCTACAGATGTACATGTAACTTCCCTACTTGAAGGCCGTCATTACCTTTCAAGTCACTCATTGCCTTGGTCCCCACACCCATAACAAACTTGTACATGGTACCAAGAACAGGCAAGTTCACCTGTAACATCAAGGGCTCATCAAGGATACTGGGCCATAACAGGTATTATGGGTTATCCCCTTAAAGGTCAGTACATACGATGGGACTAGTCCCTGCGATGAAGTTTTTTAATAGCTTTCAAGCAAATCCAGATACATGTATACTGATACAAAAGTCTTGACAGTTTTTTCTTAACCAACACTTTCTATGTTGAAGCACAATGATATGATAAAGCAGTTTCCAGAGCAGAACTACATTGTAGCTACTGACCTAATTGAGGTTTGGAATCTTTTGTCAATTTCTATACAACAAGCCTTACATGACTTAAAGTCTGTCTTGATTCAGTTCAGTTCATTCATCTCAATGATTGTTTTTAGAAATATTTTTATAGAATTATTTATCAACACAATTACAGAAGTGTTGTATTATGTATATGGTTTTATTAAATTAGGACAATTAACATACTTTCTTTCCATAAGTTTAAATGTTTGTTTCAGTTCAACAAATACAGATCAATATACATGTAATATACATTAAGTAAGAATAAGAATTACAGTGTATCAAGTATAAACTTTCACAGAGGAAGGATATTTGAATTTAAGAGGAGGTTAAACTCAACATTCCAAACATATTTAAGTTAAAAAAATATACTTACTAATTTTTTTTTTTAATCAGTAGTTTTATAATTTATATGGTAGACTAACTCTCAATCATATGTTGATTATGAACTTCAAAGTTCATCCATTATTAATTATAAGAGGTTGTTACATCGCTTTGGTTATTGCAGATATGATATGTATGTTATGCATGTATACTATTTTTTAGGGAAAAAGTGTAGACATTTTGCAGATATCTATAACATTAAAGTGTATACATTTTGCAGACATTTTTTTCATTTTTGTGCAGATTTTATTTAGATTTCCTTTGATCACCGTGTCTCTTTTTCATAGTGATTTCACAGAGAAAATGACAGGATTTTGCTAGTATTTACTTCAATTAAATGTGTACATTTTACAGGCATTATCTGAAATTTACTGTAACATTTTGTGTAGCTTATTTATCTAGATTTTACTAAGATTCTATGCAGCTTTCTTTTACAGAGATTATATGAAGATTTTGTGTTATTGGATTTACAGACATTTTTTCACCTGCCTTTTTTTACAAAGAATATACGGAGATTTTACAGAGATTTATACATATGCCATAAAATCTCTGTAAATTTCAGCCTAAATTTACAAGAAAAAAAGCAAGATTTTACAGACATTTTGCATGATGTAAGGACAGAAAATGCGTTAAAATTTACAGACTTTTTATGAAGATTACAGAATCTCTGTTAATGTGCACATTTACAGACATCGTAATTTACAAAGAAAATGTATACATTTTACAAAGATTTGATTAACTCCTTTGAAGTCTGTAAATGGTCCAAATTTTCCAGTGCGTTGCAAAACTTTGAAAACTCACTCGTTCGCTGCGCTCACTCGTTCGTTTTGCAAAGTTTTGCAACTCGTGAATAAAAATCCGTACGTCGCACTTTCTATGAAGTAATCTATTTATATTGTTATATTGTTATTATATTAATTGTGATATGTTGTTCTATATTATATGACATTGCAAAAACCTTATATTTAAATAGAAAATAATCACATAAAAATGCTTCAGTTGAAAAGATTAAAAATGAACAAATTATTTTTCTTTGTCTGAGAAAACTTGATTCTTCAAATAGAAAAATTTACCTCCATTACTGCTTGTGATATGCTTATGAGTGTGGATACAGTATGAGCCGGAAATTCCTGATCCCAAAAACCGCAAGCTACTGTACCTAAGGCACTGTAGGCTAACTGCAGTGCTAACTAGGCAGCCCCGCGGAAAATATCGTTTTTTGGGGCGCGATACAGTATTGTCGCCGGCAAGCGGTACACCTTAACAAACACTAGACAAAATGCCGGTCAACTTTCAAATGGTTTTAGGCGTGAGTTCTTGTCCGACCGACGCATAAAAAGGTCGAAAACTCTAGAGCGGCACATGGAACAGCTTAGTGTTTAAAAACTCGGTTCAGTTTTTTGGATAATTCGTCGGTTTATAATCTACATGTATTTTGTGCCACAAAGCCCAAGCGAAGCTTGCACACGACGTTGAAATTGTTGTTGAAAAGCTGGTCGTTTCGCCCTTGTCGATCCGTGGTTCCAACAGAGTATCAGCAGCATGATGGCGACGACCACTGACCAGTTACTGTGACGTCACAAAAACGGATTTCCGCGGTGCCTAAAACTCAGGACTAGCCAATGTGTAAGTTAGGCTACAGTGTAACTTGTAAATGGCTTTTGCTGACTCATATGACTTGGAGCCACATCGTGAACTGGCGCAAGCAAGAAATCCTTTATCCATCATAAAGGCGCCACCACAAGCTACCTAACCTACACTGCAGGCCATACCGGATGTGCTGTTCAGGGCCAGGAAGCCATGCGTGTTAGCGTTTAGACAGCACAACACAGTGATGTGCTGTCTAAACGCTAACACGCATGGCTTCCAGGCCCTGAAGAGCACATCCGGAATGGCCTGCAGTGTAGGTTAGGTAGCTTGTGGTGGCGCCTTTATGATGGATAAAGGATTTCTTGCTTGCGCCAGTTCACGATGTGGCTCCAAGTCATATGAGTCAGCAAAAGCCATTTACAAGTTACACTGTAGCCTAACTTACACATTGGGTAGTCCTGAGTTTTAGGCACCGCGGAAATCCGTTTTTGTGACGTCACAGTAACTGGTCAGTGGTCGTCGCCATCATGCTGCTGATACTCTGTTGGAACCACGGATCGACAAGGGCGAAACGACCAGCTTTTCAACAACAATTTCAACGTCGTGTGCAAGCTTCGCTTGGGCTTTGTGGCACAAAATACATGTAGATTATAAACCGACGAATTATCCAAAAAACTGAACCGAGTTTTTAAACACTAAGCTGTTCCATGTGCCGCTCTAGAGTTTTCGACCTTTTTATGCGTCGGTCGGACAAGAACTCACGCCTAAAACCATTTGAAAGTTGACCGGCATTTTGTCTAGTGTTTGTTAAGGTGTACGGCTTGCCGGCGACAATACTGTATCGCGCCCCAAAAAACGATATTTTCCGCGGGGCTTGCCTAGTTAGCACTGCAGTTAGCCTACAGTGCCTTAGGTACAGTAGCTTGCGGTTTTTGGGATCAGGAATTTCCGGCTCATACTGTATCCACACTCATAAGCATATCACAAGCAGTAATGGAGGTAAATTTTTCTATTTGAAGAATCAAGTTTTCTCAGACAAAGAAAAATAATTTGTTCATTTTTAATCTTTTCAACTGAAGCATTTTTATGTGATTATTTTCTATTTAAATATAAGGTTTTTGCAATGTCATATAATATAGAACAACATATCACAATTAATATAATAACAATATAACAATATAAATAGATTACTTCATAGAAAGTGCGACGTACGGATTTTTATTCACGAGTTGCAAAACTTTGCAAAACGAACGAGTGAGCGCAGCGAACGAGTGAGTTTTCAAAGTTTTGCAACGCACTGGAAAATTTGGACCATTTACAGACTTCAAAGGAGTTAATCAAATCTTTGTAAAATGTATACATTTTCTTTGTAAATTACGATGTCTGTAAATGTGCACATTAACAGAGATTCTGTAATCTTCATAAAAAGTCTGTAAATTTTAACGCATTTTCTGTCCTTACATCATGCAAAATGTCTGTAAAATCTTGCTTTTTTTCTTGTAAATTTAGGCTGAAATTTACAGAGATTTTATGGCATATGTATAAATCTCTGTAAAATCTCCGTATATTCTTTGTAAAAAAAGGCAGGTGAAAAAATGTCTGTAAATCCAATAACACAAAATCTTCATATAATCTCTGTAAAAGAAAGCTGCATAGAATCTTAGTAAAATCTAGATAAATAAGCTACACAAAATGTTACAGTAAATTTCAGATAATGCCTGTAAAATGTACACATTTAATTGAAGTAAATACTAGCAAAATCCTGTCATTTTCTCTGTGAAATCACTATGAAAAAGAGACACGGTGATCAAAGGAAATCTAAATAAAATCTGCACAAAAATGAAAAAAATGTCTGCAAAATGTATACACTTTAATGTTATAGATATCTGCAAAATGTCTACACTTTTTCCCTAAAAAATAGTATACATGCATAACATACATATCATATCTGCAATAACCAAAGCGATGTAACAACCTCTTATAATTAATAATGGATGAACTTTGAAGTTCATAATCAACATATGATTGAGAGTTAGTCTACCATATAAATTATAAAACTACTGATTAAAAAAAAAAATTAGTAAGTATATTTTTTAACTTAAATATGTTTGGAATGTTGAGTTTAACCTCCTCTTAAATTCAAATATCCTTCCTCTGTGAAAGTTTATACTTGATACACTGTAATTCTTATTCTTACTTAATGTATATTACATGTATATTGATCTGTATTTGTTGAACTGAAACAAACATTTAAACTTATGGAAAAGAAAGTATGTTAATTGTCCTAATTTAATAAAACCATATACATAATACAACACTTCTGTAATTGTGTTGATAAATAATTCTATAAAAATATTTCTAAAAACAATCATTGAGATGAATGAACTGAACTGAATCAAGACAGACTTTAAGTCATGTAAGGCTTGTTGTATAGAAATTGACAAAAGATTCCAAACCTCAATTAGGTCAGTAGCTACAATGTAGTTCTGCTCTGGAAACTGCTTTATCATATCATTGTGCTTCAACATAGAAAGTGTTGGTTAAGAAAAAACTGTCAAGACTTTTGTATCAGTATACATGTATCTGGATTTGCTTGAAAGCTATTAAAAAACTTCATCGCAGGGACTAGTCCCATCGTATGTACTGACCTTTAAGGGGATAACCCATAATACCTGTTATGGCCCAGTATCCTTGATGAGCCCTTGATGTTACAGGTGAACTTGCCTGTTCTTGGTACCATGTACAAGTTTGTTATGGGTGTGGGGACCAAGGCAATGAGTGACTTGAAAGGTAATGACGGCCTTCAAGTAGGGAAGTTACATGTACATCTGTAGCAAATTGTTACTTGCACCTGAGAGCACAAAATAAGAAGAATAACTGTATTTGGGAGATTACTTATTCTATTTGTGACCTGCAGCCTTAGAAATTTTCTGTGCTTACCATTTTTCAAATTTCTTGATAGCACTAACGAATTTAATTTGCCACCAAACAGGTAACTTGATGGAATCCAAAAAATCTTAGGTTGCTTGCTAGTAACTGCAGATCCGTAACAGTTTCAAACTGAAATAGAAAAATATAGGCTTAACTACCTCTAGCTTAACTTTTAAGTTTTTAATTCTTAGCCCATCAAGACAATAGCATAAAAGACATACTATGTGTATCAAAGGCAGCTGCGTGTAACTGTTGATCCGTACCCTTGATGGGACCTCAATAGATACTCCATCAACACCTTGTTTGGTACTAGTTCGACAATTCATCAACATCTCAGTCGACAGTCGGTTGAGAGTCGACTGTCACTCAGCCAGTCATCAACCAACTGCTGATCAGTGTCGATCGATATGTTGATCAAGGGTATCTATCAAGAGTATCAATCGACCCTCACCCGTGAATGTCCTTAGTACATGGTTCTAAAACGACCAACGCCCTGATCAAAGGCCGAAATGTACATTGACAAACCTAATACCAAAATGGGTTGACCCAAAAATTTGTCAGTTGATTCCAACATCAAATCTAATTTAGTCAAACTTAATTACCGATTAAGAATTGTGGAAATGAAGAGGTTGTTTTCCTCCCAAGTGCAATCAAGGAGGCCTAGGTAGAAGTCGAAGACGACTCCAGATTTATAAAACAACTTAAGATGTATATGTACATATCGTGATCTTGAAGCAAGAGGAACACATATCTCCTCGCTCTTCCAACCATTCTGATCCAAAAGATCGAAACAAGCTGTGTGGTTGGATAAAAATAATCATTACTATTATTATAATGTGTTTGTTATGTATGCATTAGGTTTGGCACATGTAAGGGTGGGTTTTAGAATTCAAGTTGACCTTGTACCGTTCTTTTCAACAAGCTCAGCAGTCGAATAAAACGGCAGAATCGACCCAAATACACTAGTGTAACCGATCATAAAACGAAAAGCAAATGTAGCCATAGAACTGTACCTTATTTTCTTCGACAACCAGTTTGATAAGATCGGCAGGGCCATTTTGTTCCAAGAAATCCCTTGCAGCTATATCAACAGATCTGAGAAATAGATGAGAGCATAAGCATATGGTGAAATTACATGTACCTAGGAGCCATGAGCTCGATCGGCATAGAAAACATAAGATTCGAACTTTAAAGGAGATTACGAAGTCAAAATTGCGTTACGAATAATTTCATCATCGAAATGGACACTTACCTATGTTTCTTTGCAGTAGACCAAGTCTAAAATGAGAATAAAACACACGAAGTATTACTAGCCGTTGAATTCACAGCATCAAAGAATTCGAAATTAACGTGATCGTAGAGCATGCTGGTAATGAAGGTGTAATACGTCACTAGACGTTACTACCTGTGCTTGCCGGGAAAACATCATCCGCGAAATGTCTAAAAAGGATTTCTGTCCCTGCGATTAAAGTCGCGGTAAAGTTTTTCTCATTGAACAACTATGCAACGACGACTTCGACTTTCTGTCCGCCATCTCCAAGAGACTGTCCGCCATGATGATAAATTACCGCTTAACAAGAGAAAATGCTCAATGTTCTTGATCACTAACCAGCCTGAGTTTATTAATGATTTTCGAATTTTAGCGCCCGGGACGCTCAGGTATACTTTCAAAAAACCTCAAGGGAGGGCGCTTACGCGGGACTGGGTCTTATTTTTTTTTTTAAGAAAAAACGAAATATTAAAAAAAAAAACAAAAACAATAACAATATCGTATGAACTCAGAGTTAAGCCATCGTAGCTTGATTAAGGATCTAACACAAGCAGCAGTGATATATATGCATTGTATTACAATGCATTTTAATGCCGAACTTGACGTTTCGTATGGTAGTCTACACACATTTTTAAAAGTGATGGTTAAAATTTTCTGCTGCAGTTCGCTAACCGGTCTAAAAATCATAAGGATTTTATTGATTTATTATAATAAATCAATAACTTCTCACTACCGGTACCGTCATTGACATTAAGGGAAAGCTTCAGCTCTTGAATAAACAGTCTATAATTTTCCAATGAAAGTTCAGTTCACGCTGAAATGTCAAAATAATCCCAATTTATCTTGTGATCACTGGTTAACACATCACCGTGCAAGGGCTGTTGAATGGTATCTTTTAGCGGGGCCTTGACAATATTACGTATGTGAGCAATTATGGATCGGAAAGATGACCCTCTGTTGATAAGGACACTAATGGCGCTGTAATATTATAATACTTGCATAGGCGCGCTTATTGATGGTAGGGGCCCTAATAAGAACGCATTCGAAGGGGCACTTACTCGTAAGAAGGGCGCTAAATCGAATCATTACGGCATGTCTACGTTGTATGTCAGTTTACAGAGATTTTATGGTATCCTGGCCGACTATGTCAAATTGTCAACATAGAGATTTAATGTCAATTTCCCGGCGTGCCCAATCGAAGAAAATCGATCATCGGAAGGCAATCGATATAATCAATATAATCGATAATAATCAATCGATTATTATCGATTGCCTCAATTTTTCGATGAAAATCGATACTCACAATCCTAGTCCTCGTAATTGCTCTCGATTATATCGATTCTCATCGATTATCATCGATCTTATAACCCATTCACACCAACTAAACATGTTTAATTAAACCAGGTTTAGAAAAATGAAAACTATTAAAGAAAAACTGCAACTCAGGCTTTTACGCAGGATTTATATGAACTTAAACATGTTTTTTAATTTGTGCTGTATTTGAAGTAAAAAAACATCAGTAAGCAGCTTTTATAAATAAAACAATTTTAAACCGTGTTTAACTAAACGGCTTTTAAAAATGTTTAAGCTTTAGTGTGAACGGGGCATTAGTCGTTAACTCTAGAAAGATTCAGACTTCCTTCCGGCAATTGCTGCATATACAGCGTGTCTACGCGTGTCCGGTCGAATATGTACTTATTTGTTATTATCTTTGTGCGAGTTGGCCGTTTTTGTCGAGGCGCTACTTGATGTGATCCTCAAGGCACATGCCTCCTTCATTTCTGTAGTGTGCTATTAGCCACACTTTCAGTAGCTCAAGCAAAAAATTCAGGTGCTCAGGTGGCTTTATGAATGATTTTGCAGAGATTTTATGTTGCCCCGACTATGTCAATTTACAGAGATTTTATGGTGTCCCGACTATGTCAATTTACAGAGACTTTATGGCGCCCCAACTATGTCAATTTACAGAGATTTTATGGTGCCCCGACTATGTCAACTTACAGAGATTTTATGGTGCCCCGACTATGTGAATTTACAGAGATTTTATGGTGCCCCGACTATGTCAATTTACAGAGATTTTACGGTACCCCGGCTATGTCAATTTACAGAGATTTATGGTGCCCCGACTATGTCAACTTACAGAGATTTTATGGTGCCCCGACTATGTGAATTTACAGAGATTTTATGGTGCCCCGACTATGTCAATTTACAGAGATTTTACGGTACCCCGGCTATGTCAATTTACAGAGATTTTACGGTGCCCGACTATGTCAATTTAAAGAGATTTTACATGATAAGACTAATCCTGTAAAATCTTTGTAAGTGGTAAATTTACAAGCATTCTGAGAAGATTTTGTTAAGTCTGTAAATTATGATTCCTATCCTCTTATTCTAGCTGCTGTAATTTACAAACATTTTACAAACATTTTGAAATGAACAGAACTAAAAACTAAATAAAATGTTTGTAAAATAAATTTACAGACATTCATTTTTTAATCAGGAAAAGTAGCAAGTCTGTAAATTCAGGATTTACAGACATTTCGTTAAGTCTGTAAATGGTTCAAATTTTCCAGTGACGAGTGAATAAAAATCCGTACAAAGCACTTTCTATGCTGTAATTTGTTTATTGTATATATAACGAGAATTAAACACAACCATTACATCAGTTTTAGTTTTTTTCCGGCACCATAAGTTTACATGCAGAACGCTGAGAACGTAATGAATGACCGAGCGTAATGAAAACAAATCGCTTTCCAGTCCAGATATAGGCGTACAACGGGAGAATTCGGCTTAAATACATAGTGAGAAATCTTTTCGTTTATCCATAATTACTGTCAGATTCAATTATGGCATGGCGACGTTTCGCGCTGTTGAAAGACAAATTCGGACTCTGTTGACTTACACTGTTTAAATTTGAATGTTCCTCCTTGAATGTCGTTGGCTTTCTGATGTTAAATTTACTTTCTCGGTTTCTTGAATGGCCATTGATTCTCAAACTGAAGTTCTAGCGCTCAAGATATTTGTTAGATATATTCCATTGCTGTTTTTCCGAAAGTGAAGTAAAACGGGAACCGAAGCCATGTTATCGAGACACAAACTTCAAGCGGACGATGATTTCAAGCCCGCGCTTCTCGGAAGCCATTAGAGTGCTTAACTCTGATCATGATTGGCTTGGTGATTCTATCATGAACGGTGATTGGTTAAATTTTTCACATGTAAAGAACGCTATACGGAATATTTAGTAATCCAGGACGTGAAATAATTTATTCAAGAGTCCAATCACGAGAGATATTTATTCAATCCAATCGACGGAAATATTCAGTCAATCAATCACGGACATATTCATTCAAGCAGGTAAAAATATTCATTCCATCCCAATCACAGAAGGAATATTTATTCAATCCAATCATAAAATGATTTATTCACATTATCAACATAAAGTGTCTTCCAATTTCCACTCAAAAACCATATTCAAAGTGCAATGCTACTGGAGCAATTCATTCAATCTCTCCTGGGGCGAGCGCTGGGTCAAGTATAAAATATGGACTGCGGACTGAAGACGGACTCACGGACTAGACGGACTGGGTATGAAGAACACGGACTACCGCAGGTATAAAAACGCGGGACCTAATTAAAGCATTACGGACATGGGTATAAAATACTGACTCAGGTAATAAAACAATCGAACGGGCTGAGCATCACGGACTCGGATTAAAACACGTTACGAAGGTTTGCTACATGGTAATGAAGTCTAGCACGAAGTCGTCGTCATGATAAACGTCACGCTTACATGTAACTATTAAAAAAGTCTCATTTCCGAAAAGGGCCTGCTCTATACAACAGGTTCAAGCACACCCTAAAGAACTCGATTGGCGAAAAAGGAAAAGAAGACACTGGAAGGTCACCAAAATTGACGAAGCCGGGGTGAATTTTTCGAATGACTTCAACCATGGATTAAGATGGTTTTTTTTTGAAAAGATCACACAGGTGCTGAGTAGAACGTTGATAGGAGAATTCGAAACGAAACGTGTCCCGCTGCTGTTATAAATATTTATTACGATACACACTAATACGCCGAGACGGGCCATAGCAAAAATGAGGACACAAAAGTTGAATTAAACAAGGAAAAAAATAAACGACATAACACAAGGATGACAGTGTCCTGTGCTCCTCGCTTAAAATAGTCGCCTAGGAAAAAAGGAAGGGGGCAAAACAAACAAAAAGTTGATTACTGATTGTTGAGCGAGACGAAAAGTGGTTAACTAGTCCTTAGCGTGAACGTGATATTGGACTCCACGGCTGAAATCGCAATTTTTTGAAATTTCATAAAATGAGAAAAGGAAAAATTAGAAGAATATGAAAATGAGAACTTATTACTTGTGCGGCACTTATTCGAAATAATTGTTCTCGGTCTCTAGGACAAGAAAGATTAACTCGGTCTCACGGACCGATACCTTTGGAATGTAAATGTTTTCAACAGCGTGTACATCTCCTCATGTACTGTCTTCCGGAAATCGAAACTTTGCAGAAAAGGAAGAATTAAATATGAAAACTATTGCAACCCTTACCTCCAATGCCGGCCATCTTGGGGTGACAGCACATGCGCAGTTTCATCACCAAAGCAAGTAATATTCTCATTTTCGCATTCATCTAGATTGTTTGCTCTCCTACTTTTCTCAGGCCTGCAGTATCAGACATTTCGTAGTTTTCTCTGTTTGATACCCTTTGCTATTTTAGAAATTTAAGTTCACCGTGGAGTCAAATACCACAAAGGACAGCAACCTGTTTCGTCTGCTCAACAAAGTTAAGTCCTGTTTCGGCGGGGACAGTTACTGGGAGGGTGACCCAAATACAGGAATACCCCTTGTTGTAATAACTTTTTTTTGTTTTTTTTTCCCTCCTTTTCCAAGGCGATATTACGGAGAGCAGGAACTGTCATCCTTGTGGGTAAGGTCGTTCTTTTTTTTTTTTCACTGTTTATCAACTTTTGTTCCTCATTTTGCTATGGCAGATTATGTGTGTATCGATATAGTATAAATATATAAACACAGCGGGGGACACGTACGTTCGAAGTCTCCTAATTCTCCCAACTGTGTCTTTCAAAACATTTAATCAGTTGAATCATTCGAAAAATTCATTACAGCTCTTCAATTTGTGACCTTCAGTGTTTCTGTTTCTTTTTCGGCAATACGAGTATGGTTGAACCTGCATGAGCAGGGCATTTTCGGGAATGAGGACCGTCTATAGTTACATGTAGCTTCTACTTTATTATGAGACGTTGTGCTAGACTTCATTCAATGTTAGAAACGTCTACTGAAGTGTTTTATACGAGTCCGTGATGTTCCGTCCGTGTTTTATACCTGAGTTCAGTATTTTTATACCCAGTCCGTAATGCTTAGGTCCGGTTTTATACATGAGCCTGTTTGATACCCAGTCCGTAGTCCGTAGTCCGTCTGTCCGCATTCCATATTATTATACTGACCGAGCTCGCCCCAGGACGAATGAATGAATTTCCAGAGGAATTGACTGAATATGTTTTTGAGTGGATTGAATAACTATGTGAAAATTGAATAATACTTTTTATGATGGATTGACTAAATATTTCTGTGATTGATTGAATGTAAATTTCCCGTGATTGGATTGAATAAAATATCTTCGTGACTTGCCCGATTGAATAAACATGTCCGTGATTGGATTGAATAAATATTCACTCTGATTAAATTGAACTGAGGAAACATGGGTTTGAATTGAATGCTTTTTCGGATTGTTTGAAATGTTTGAAGATTAAATTAAATGGCATTACGCCTAAATGATTGGATTGAATAAATATTTGACTTGATTGAATTTTGCTACAAAC
>JAHPZR010055717.1:67500-88684 GCA_019787425.1 Platygyra sinensis | reverse complement strand
AGATCTTTTGGTCCTCTTGTCAAAAAAATGCATCGATACTATCTTGTTGGAGTTTACTGAGGTGACTTGACTTGGCTCAGCTCAAGGATCTTGATTTTTGCCGATAAGCACGAGCATGACACAGTGAAACTGAACAGATTGGTGGATTCATACAGAGCAGTGCGGAAAGACTACAGAGAGCATGGAGACGAGAAGACCTGTCCGAACCTGTTCATGAAAGAAGGTTTTTTTTTAGTAGGCAATGAACTTTGGACACAAGTTTAGGTCAACGAGGTGTGATTTTTTTGTACACATAATTCAGCACTTTTCCTTTGATCTGACCAATCATGACTTGCTTTGACCTTACAAGGTGATTTTTGTGAACCAAACAGAATGTGGTGTTGATTTGTATATAAGAGAAAGTTTTTTTGTGATTCATTTGTTGTCAAGATGAAGAGTAAAGTGTTGTAAAGTAACAGTAATGAGATCTGTGGCTTGTTCGAATCCACTTATAGATGGGTTTTAAGTCCTCCAACCCGCAGAGGAAAAGGAGAGACCACGTCGAGTCTCAATGACTGCAATCTACCCGGTAGAGCTCCGACACCTCCAGGGTGAAGTTATTTAAGCAACGTCGCACAAGGGGAATAAGGTGGAGTCGGGCATTCCACTCAAGGAGGAAAGCAACCCAGAGGCAAAAACCTGTCAAAACATGCGATGTATCAACACCTCTAGGGCAACCAAGGCACATGAATCAGCATGGGTTGCAATGACAATTGGAAAGTTGCAGGGACACTACCACCAACACCATCAGGCATAAACACAGTGGACAACTGTGAGTGACTCGCAATTCCATCAGTGTTTAAACTTGAAAGGATTACTCTCTATGTGACGTTATTAAATGGAATGTACAGCAAATACGTCAACACCCTCAATCGAGCATCCTTGCAACTATTGGATGGATTATTCACTTATCATTGACAGTGCTGGTTTCAAAATCAGATGTTTTATCATTATAAATGATGGTACTGTTTTCTCTATAGTGTGTCTTTACTAATCATGGCTTTGAGTGTCATGGTGGAAGCTGTGACGAAAACATCATCACCTTGGTGTAATAGGTCATTTCGATCCCAATGTATAGAAGAAGACGAATCATGGGAGGAGATAGAAATGGGGTCTTTTAACCTTGAGTGATAGCTGGTGGGGGAGTTGCAGCTTTGGGAACTGTGCCGGGACGGCCAGTTACAGAACCAAGAAAGCCCTGGAAGGAAGGAGACGATAAAAGACCCATGATGGACAACATGTTCTTCACTTGTTACCATGCAAGCTTGAAGGACGAAACAAAAAACAAGAAGACGAACTCAAAAGGATGGTGCCATCTTTCGTTGTAAAAAGCTGCTTACGGTGGATAAGACTGCCAAAGGAATGACTATGTTTTTGTGAGGACCCACCCTATTGTTTGCTGGAGTGGGGTTCAAATTGGCTTCCCAAGCTGCCAGGGGGATAAAAGGTAACGTTGATCACTATCAATGCAGACAACAAGTTGGACGTGGAGTGTTGGGTGTTCTCGGAAGCCCAGCCAAGATCAGATACACGTTCTGTATTGAGGCCAAATGTTCAACGTGCCAATGCTTTAATCAAATGGTACATTTAAAAATGGTGAAAGGCGATGAAGAAGAGCGTTTGCTACAAACGGAATAAAATAAAATAAATTGCAAGTTAAGAACAAATACAACAAAAGAAACAGAAATAATGAGCCAAAGGTAAATGATACTTCGAAACGTATCGCTAGGAAGAAGGAAAGAATGCAATGTAGACGATAAATAAGAACTTGATCCCTAAATGTTGCAATGCAAATGTATGAATGGGCTAGATCACAAGCATACCAAAAAGGACTAAACAAAACAAAATTATGCAGAAAAACCTAACAATATTGATTGCGTGAAAGTGAGATAAATGAAAAGAATGCACAAATGACAGAAAAAAATGCACATGCATACGAAGAAACAAAGGAATTAAAAGCGGCAACAACACTTGGAAAGGACAAGAGGCATAAGAACAGATGTCGGGCAGTAACAACAGATGTCCAGCTCCTTGGGAAGTACACAGACAGCGCTTGTTCTTGGAGGGCATTCTTAAGGAAGCCAGTCAGTTCAAATGTCAAGAGTTATTGGAACACGCCAGTGCTGATCAGATTAATGCTGTCAAAGAAATGGTCTTAAATGTGTTGAAGAATAGAATTCCCATCAAACCTCACGGGTTCTTAAACTCAAACGTTGCAATAAGGTGTTGCAAGAAGTCGGAAAGTGCAGAAATTCTCTGAAGAGGAGACGAGACCATCTGCAACAAAAAGGAAAAGGCTTCTCGCAAGGTTTGAAATAGCGTTACGGAAAATGTTGCCTAACACTTATGATAAAAAAGGATACTCGCTAGAAGGTATTGATGTCGTTCCTGTCCATCCCAAAGTGAACAAAGTCGACAAAATGCCTGAAGTGATTAGTGAGTCAGTGTGGCCGAGTGGTTAAAGTGCCAGATTTGAAATCCATGGGTCAGGGGTTCAAATCCCATTCTGGCTGTTAGCTGATGTTGTTCTTGTCTACGCTTGTAAATAGCCAATTGGTGTGCCTCCTGCTAGTTGTGATTCTTAACCTAGTTAAGTTTATTTATCACTATTTGTTTACACTGGTCCTGAAAAACCTCAATCGCAAGTGGCCAATTACATATACATTTGCATTTACAAGTTATTGCAAGAAGCCAACCTAAGAGAAGAACAAGCTAACAAACATGTGGACTACTGGCATAGAGCTTACCAACGACTCAACTAGGACTATATAGCTCTCCAATTCAAAGATCTCTGTTCAGAATGCAAACAAGGCAAAGATGGAACAGATCCCAGTGAGACCTACATCAAGAAAGGGACACTGTCAAGACTCTGACCTGAAAATCGGAATAAAAAGAAAAGGAGAAGGATTACTAGCAAGACTGTTATAAGACAGCATCAATTAACAGATTTCCCTGAGACCAACTTAAGTCAGGACAAACAAAGTGATGATGATCCCTACCCAAGAGTTTGAGCGCTTACAAGATTTTTACAAGGGAAAGATCTCTTAAAGTACCCTATGAAACAAAGCCAGATGTTCAGCTGGAAATTGTAACAGAAGGAAAAGGAGAAGAGTTTATAGAAAGACTGTTACAAGACAGTCTATTAACAGATTTCCCTGACTCCAACTTGAATCATGATGAAACAAACAAAAAACAAACACTTTATTTACCAAGGGTGAAATACAATATTACCGGTGTACCCAGTAGTTTACATAATACCCCCCCGCCAAAAAAAAAAATTACAAAATAAAAATCCAACTAAACCTACTTAAATACCTACTATTAATTAAGAGTTCTAAAGTTATGCTTAAAATGTCCTACTGATCTTAAAATGCTCTATTGAGGTGTTTTCCTTGATAAAATTGTCCAGTAGCATTTCCCTAAAATTTGAGTGGGAAGTTGAACCCCACCCAAGAGTTTGAATGTTTGCAGGATTTTTTACAAAGGAAAGATCTCTTAAAGTGCCCAATTGAACAAAGCCAGACATTTGGCAGCAAAAAACATCTGATTTTGAAGAATCCCAAGATTCTCAATGTCACTGCCATTAAGATGGTTAAACCCATGGCTTGAGAACAAGTCAGTTGACCCAAAGGGGTCAGTGCTCTGGATCCCGACAGACTCAAGGCCATGGGCAACAGTCCCTTGGAAAACTTACTGAGAAAAATAGTCAAACAAACTCGTCAAACCCTCGATCCAATCAAGATTAAAAAGGAGGTTCCTTCTCCCAAACCTCCCATTCCATCCAAACCCTCCACCAGTAAAAAGAAGAGTAGAGGCTTCAAAAAGGCCACCTTATTTGGAGCCTCTGCTTTCTTGAGGCGCATCAGTGTTGACAAATGATTCATAGACAACACAGAAGACAAAGATGGGGTTACACTACCAAAGCTGTCAAGGGAAAACAACCCAAAGTGCAAGAAGACAGAAATGGTAAAAAATCACCCAAGGTTGGGAGGAAACTGGGCTATGACAGACTAAGGCCAACAAGACATGAAAGAGAAACTTGAGCAAGATGGTATTGAATTTTAATGTTATCAGTACATGGGACCCAGCATGCATTTGAAAAAATGATTGAGACGGCAACACAGGCATCAGTTGATTGGACAAGATCGCCAAACAACACTACATTGATTATAGTCACGCCCAGAATTTAGAAGACAAGTGGAAAGCTGAAGCGAACATGATCAAGGCCAGCGACAAGTTGCTGGGAAGAAGACCATGATGGAAAGGATCATTAACCCATTGACTCCTGGAACTTTTTGCCAAAAATGCATTTTTGGACATTTTGGTGGTTTTGAGGCTGGATCTCGCCCAAATGAGCTCTAATCTGGTTGAAAATGCATTTGCAACACGACAGCTAGCCCCCCCTTGTCACTAGAATCATGTGCCTGTTTCCCTTTACTAGGGCTAACGCCCAGTGGGTTATTCATGGATTTAAGTAGCACTATAATTTACACTTCAGCGTTAATTCTCTGGTTCCACTATTTGTGTTCCCAGTGCTACGCGGCACAACATTCATTATTACATTTTGGCTTGGGCATGTGCAGAAAGCAAAATTTTGAGATTTTTTTGGACTAGAAGGTGACCTATGTCTTATGGCTTTTCAATTTTTGAATATTTTCCCCTTTCCTTTTTCTCCTTCTGTTTTCTTTTTGCTGCATTGTTTGACCTTGTACTGGGCTTGCTTGCGGTTATAAAACTTCTAAGAAAGAGTCATCGAGGTGGCCAATTTTTGCTATGGAGCAGCTAGGTGTAGTGGCAGGAAATTTTGCTTCGAGTTTTAAACTCATATTTTTGTGCATATCTCAAGCTCCATTAGGCCAATCACTCTGATATAGGCATCATTGGAAAGATCTTTTCCTCCTGCAGAAGTTAAGTATAGATGATGCCAATTTTGGTCAAAAGTGATGACGTCAGAAGTGGAAGGAAGGCCAGGGCTTGTCACGGGCGGTTACAGGCGTCAATGGGTTAAGAGAATCATGCAAGCCAAGAAACTATTGAAGTTGTAAATTTTATTCAACATTTGCATTTGACAAGAGTTGTTTCATTATAAAAATGTTCACTTGGATGTCTTCAACCTCTCAGATGAATGGCACAGCTCCTTATCTACATGTTGATAAAAATTAGCAAGATTGGCCATGGCCACTTGACGAGAACAATGTTCTCCGTCAAATGGACACAAACGCTTTACATTGCTCACACTTTGAGGTACTCTTACAACAACTCTTCGCCACACACCCCCTACCTACCACGTTGTCATTGTCCACTTCATTCAGATAATTCAAAAAGTGATCAAGAGCACCTCTTCCATCTTGCTTCACTTGCAGATTGTAACCACTCTACATCTCAAAGATGTTGTTCCATGTCAGTCCCAGGGTCAGATGCAGGAGGACAATGTCCTCCCACTCACACAACTTTTCTTTTGGGAGGGGGTACCAAAAAGCCAGCTCCACCACAAAGATGTGATGACTGACATGTCTTATGGTGCAGATTCCCTTGACTTTTGCAGCGATGCGCAGACCCTCAATCTCCTTTGCCGTCATGGGAATCAAACTCACAACATGTTTCAGGAAACACAAGTCAATTTTATCTGCATCGGTGGAGGAAAACTGGCTTTGTTGTGTCACCTGACTACTGGCCTTGGCATGGATTTGACAATTGGGATGAGACAGTTGTTGGTCATTGGTAAAATCAGGAAATCTCTTTCGGAAGCAAGATCTGTGAGCCTCTTCATGGAGGAATCCATCAGAAACAATCTTTCACTATCCTTCATCTTGTCCTTTGAGCACAACTCGCAACAAATACGGTAATCCACCAGATTGGAAGCAGTCGCCATCTGAAAAAAAAGACAGCACATTTTTTCAGCCATTCTTTTTTTTATTGTCTTCACACAAAACCTTTACATGTGGGACCTGTGTCACTTCCCTTAGTGGGATGACGCCTTTTTTGAAACATATCTGTTAAATCACAAGTTCAATTGCACGCAATAACAGCATGCTGTGGCACCTCTAAAATTAAAATCCAAAAAATGTTTTCTTCTTACACCCCTCAAATCTTAAAATGACTGAAAATTTGCATGTGCTCAGATCCAATTCAAAAACTACATCCTTTCACAGGAAAGTTAAATCCATTCATGCGAATAGATCTACATTCAATGTGACCTATCTGCCACTTTTCTCGTAATTGCCTGTAAGCTTGCATCTGTTTGCATAAGGCATGACTGGATTCACTCTCAGGCCTCCCTACTACATGTTGACTTTTTCTATACAACAAAAAACATCCTTCACTTCTTCAGGTAATAGGATCCAATAAGTATTGATGAACTTCATCAAATGTAAATTGGTCTGAAAATCCATTTTTTGTTTTCTGAGAAAAAAAGAAAACAACAAAGACCTCACAAAAGCAACACATGACAAAGGCTTGTTCAAATTGTAACCAAGAAATATTTTTTCTTTGATTGACAGTGACCCACAATTTTAACATAATTCACAAGGTCATCAGACTATCTGGTACAAGACACGCTTTTTCACATAATATTTTACATGTCTTAGACCTTGGTTATGTTTCAGTTCTCTGTATTTCACAATGTCATAACAGCTATTTTTAGTTTCAAGGCTAACTTCTCAGCTCGCAATTTTTTCTTAAGACGGAATGTTTACTTGAAGTAGTAGACTCACTTGGCCTGAACAGTGAAGGTGTTTCGCCTTCTTCTCTTGGCACAACTTGAATAACTCTTCCACAATATTGAACCATGCAGTTCGATAATAAATTTCACACGTAGTTTCACGGCTGACTTACAGCTTGGCTCGGCAATTTTTCACTTGATTTCACATTATCTGGCTCGGTGGACCTAATGTCACTGCTGGGCAACAATAAAAACTCTGCTGGTTCATTTTAGACAACTTTATTTGCAAATTCACTCTGGACAACATCTCTTTTCACCGCTCATGTTTTTACAAAACTCAACTCATCTCTTATACCAAGCAGACAAGGTCCCTAGCAACAAGCTGACCTGTCATTCGTAACACGCCAATGTGACTGGAAATGAAAGTTCAGGAAGCGGGAGGCACATCCCCGCCCCTAGTTGAGACAATGTTCGTCGAGACGATTATAAGTTCCACTCTTCCACTTCATGTACTTAGCAAAGTTTTGTGATTGGCCTTTTATATTCTCCATGCTGGGTACGTACAGCAACTGCTTGAACTAACCCTCCTGCCCAGGATGAGTAGCCACAATTCTGCCCAATAGCCATACACCTTTCGGCTGATTTGCCTCGGCAACTAGAACAACATCTCCTTCTTTAAGGTTCTGTACTTTCTCTTTTCACTTCTTCCTTTTTGTCAGGCTAGGAAGGTACTCTTTGGTAAAATGTCTCCAGAAGAAATTAGCTAGCGCTTGGGACTGTCGCCACATTTTTGCCGAGTTAATTTCTCTTTCACTAACTTCAGCATCTTCATAACTCGGATTCACCCACATCAATGCTTTAATGTCCCCTGCATCATCGGCTACATGAGTAATCGGTCGACTGTTTAGTATTCCTTCTGCTTCAACTAGTGCAGTTCTCAGCACTTCTTTGGAAACAGCTCTGTCTGCCAGAATTGCCTTCAGTGTCTTCTTGGTGCGCTGTACTAGTCTCTCCCATGCTCCTCCAAAGTGTGGGGCACTTGGCGGCTGAGATTTCCACTCCATTTCCTTATGTGCACAGAAGTTTCGTGTCCTCCCTTCATCCAATATTTTGATGCATTTCCGCAACTCATTATTTGCACCAACAAAGTTTGTTCCATTATCACTGTGGATGCTCTGCGGTTGTCTGTCACGCAATGAACCTTTTCAATGCCAAGATGAAATGATCTGTTGAAAGATCATCCACTAGTTCAAGGTTGCATGTTCTAGTACTCATGCAAGTGAACAAACACCCGTACACTTTAACTTCACTATGTCTTTCCTTAACTAACATAGGTCCAAAAAAGTCGACCCCAGTGTTCCTGAACACCATTCGTGGCTCAAGTCAGTACTCTCTGGTGCTCTTGAGGCTTTACTCTCCAGGCACGTTATCTTGTCGCTGAATGACTCAACTTGCACCCTCTTCAAGATAATGCTGTCTGACGATAACAGTAGTTACACTTAAATTTCATGTTTTGCACCACCTGGCAACCATGGATGATCCAATACTCCTGCCAAATCTGATTAAGCAAGTGCTCAGTTGGCAGGTGGTAGTAGATACGATGCATTTCTTCGACGATCAGCTGTGCAAGTTCATGGTGCAAGTCAATTATTTTTGAGAGAGAGGACTGGGCACGATGGAGTGAAGACGCGTCGCATTGAGCTCCGTGCTGAGCAAGATTTTTTGATTTAAAATAAGCCTTATTTCTTATTACACTCGCTGTATGTCTGGTAGAAAACTTCGGTCGGGAAAAACTGTAGGAAAAGCAGAAAAGAAAGAGAGAAAGAGAAAAACTAGTCTGCGAGAGAAAGAAGAGATAATGAACGAAGAGTCAGCCATGAGTGACGCCATCCTTGAAGAGCTGAAATCCCTTCGAAGTGACCTCACACAACAAATGCAAAAAATCAGTGATGAGCTTGCAACATTTCAAGGCACCACTGACACCTGACTTGCCAAAATTGAAAGCGTTATCTCAAAGATTGATGAAATTGACCACTTAAAGCCGAAAGTAGAGAAGCTTGAAGAAGAAGTCGGTAACATGAAGCAGTCGGTGAGTACAACGTTGACTGAAACGAGAAACCTTTTTCAAGAATGTAATGAGGAGCTGAAAAGACGAGTGGAGCACTTGGAAAGATATTCCAGAGACTTTAATATCCGTGTGGTAGGTGTGGTTGAACAGGATGGTGAAGACTGTTTATTAATTATACGAAACTATCTCATACTTCTTGGCTTCGAAGATGACCTTGGCGAGATTGAGAACGCCCACCGTACTGGAAGAAAACGCCAAAAAAAACCGAGGAATATTATTGTCAAACTGTATAGCAGACCTTTTAAGCGAGTGCTACTTCGTGCCGCTAAGAATCAGGAAAGCAAGCAAGTACTGAATGGAGTCAGATTTGTAGAGGACTTCACCCCTTACGACTTCGAAATCCGGAAAAAAGCACTCCCGATCATGAAAGACGCGTTTGACCAAGAGAAGAAAGTGCGATTTACAAGAGGAAAGCTTTTTATAGATGGTAAGGCTGTACCTGTCGAGAACTGTTTTTTAGTTGCTCATTTCGGAGCACAACGATGGTGGTGTTCTTTGCAGTAAACACCAAGCAACTAATTCGCTTGTGTTCAGATGGCTTGTGTAAGTCACGGGCGCGAATTTTGTAAATTTTAGAACATTTTTGTCAGTTTATCTTTCAATGTTCGCTTCAGTTTTAAAATTAATTTCGTGTGTACTAATTTCTCTGACCTTGCTTCTTGACAAAAACTTTAACTATGCGTCTACAATAATTAATGCATTTTTAGTTTATGCCTACAAAATTTATTCTAGATCCGTCTCCCCTAGTAGTTTTAATTTTGTTGCTTTTGTTTTGTTCTACTTCATCCTTACAAATGGTAGTTGGTAAATTTATTTCCTTAAATGTGAGAGGCATCAGCAATTTTCGTAAAAGAAGGACAATATTTACATAGTGTAGAAAGCAAAAAGCAGACGTTATTTTTCTTCAAGAAACGCATTCTACGAAAGACAATGAGCTATTGTGGAAAAGGGAATGGGGCGCTCCTTTGTTTTGTTCGCACGGGGCTAACAACTCTTGTGGAGTTGCAATTTTAATCCGCAATAACTTTGATTGCTCCATTGAAGAAATAGTCACAGATGCAGATGGTCGTTATATTATGCTTAATGTTCTTTTGAAAGGTGAACGAACCATTTTAGTCAGTATATACGGTCCAAATCGTGATAACAAATTAGTTGACTTTTATCACTCAGTTCTCGAAAGCATAAAGATACATAATTTTGACACTGATAACATTATTATGGGAGGCGACTTCAATTGTCCACTAAATCCTATATTAGACAAAAGAGGTGGAAATCTGATGCCCAGGCAAAGTGTAATCAACGCTATAGAACGTTTACAATGGGAACTCGATCTGCATGATATTTGGCGAATCAAAAATCCCACAGAGAGAAGTTTTACGTGGAGTCAACCAGAACCATTAGTTTTGTCTAGATTAGATTACTGGCTTATCTCAAACTCGATATCAGATAATGTTTGTGATGTTGATATAATACCATCTATTAAAACAGATCATTCTGCTATCAAAATAGATTTTAAAGATGTTGGTGATGGTGTTAAGGGCCCTGGACTTTGGAAATTAAATTGCTCTCTATTAAGAGATGAAGTGTATGTTGATGAAATAAATCATATGATTCCTACCTGGATATACGAAGGTAGAACAGACCTATCTGATCCGCGCTCGGTCTGGGACTGGGTTAAGTATAATATTAAGAAGCATTCGAGAAAATACTCTGTGAATAAAATCAAACAAACAAGAAGAGAAGAGCAACAATTGAACAAACAACTTCAGAACGCGTATTTAGTTTTTCAGAATGATCCTTCTGAGGAAAATTTGGTAGCTTTGAATGTCCTGAAAGAAAGAATGGACAAAATGTACGAAGAAGAAGTTGAAGGCATAATTGTAAGATCCAGAGCACGCTGGCATGAACATGGAGAAAAGAACTCTAAGTACTTTCTCAACTTAGAGAAACGAAATCATGTTAAGGTGGCTGAAAACAGTTACCAGTACTTTCCAAGACTCGCAGTTTGATGGGTCATTATAACCACTCTATACCGGTTGATGCCACAATCATGGTATCAACAAACTACCCAATCATCGGGGAACAAGTTGCTGTTATTTTTGTGGCACAATAGGTTACCATAGCAACAATATGACCTGCTAAAAACACCCTTAATTTTAGCTTCAAGTGCTCATAACTCGAAAATGAGTTCGGTGACCCCTATTTTTTAATATCGAATTGTAAACAGCATGACAAGATGCAACTTTTTGCAAAGTTTAAAAAAATTATACGAAGGGGGTTCAGAGCCACCTTAAATTTTCGAAAATTTAAGGTGGCTCTGAACCCCCTTCGTAGAATTTTTTTAAACTTTGCAAAAAGTTGCATCTTATCATGCTGATTACAATTCGATAATAAAAAATAGGGGTCACCGAACTCATTTTCGAGTTATGAGCACTTGAAGCTAAAATTAAGGGTGTTTTTAGCTGGTCATATTGTTGCTATGGTAACCTATTGTGCTACAAAAATAACAGCAACTTGTTCCCCGATGATTGGGTAGTTTCTCGATACCATGATTGTGGCATCAACCGATAAAGAGTGGTTATAATGGCCCATCAAACTGTAAGTCTTGGAAAGTACTGGAAACTGTTTCCAACCACCTTAAGAAACGTGTTTGGAAACTTAGGCTGAGTGGCGTTATTACTTCTGACCCTTTTGAAATTTTACATGCTGAAAAGGAGTTCTAGGAAAGTCTGTACAAATCTCATCGTGTTTATGTGCAGCAAACGGAAGCTTCTCTTAATTATGATGATCTTCCAATACCAAAGCTTTCAGAAGACTATAGACAGTGTGGTGAAGGAGTTATTACCTTAGATGAATGTTCGAAGGTGTTGAATTCTTTTGCTTTAAATAAGACTCCTGGGAACGATGGATTGCCAATAGAATTTGTCAAACTTTTTGGAACTCGGTTGGAGAACTTTTAGTGGAATCTTTCAATGAGTCTTTTATAAAAGGAGAAATGAGTCCATCGCAGAGACAAGCCGTAATTATGCTGATTGAGAAAAAAAGATCAAGACCGTTGTGATCTTAAAAACTGGCGACCAATTTCCCTGCTAAATATTGATGCAAAAATTGCCTCTAAAGTTATTGCGGAAAGGCTGAAATGTGTGCTGCCAAATCTAATACATGAGAATCAGTCAGGATACATCCCAGGTCGAAATATTTGTGAAAATATTCCCTCAATTCTTGACATAATGGAATATACAAAAGATAATGATAAACCTGGCATTTTATTCTTCATTGATTTTGAAAAAGCTTTTGATAGTTTGGAATGGGACTTTCTTAATAAATGTCTAGAGCTATTTAATTTTGGGCCAGAATTTATCAGATGGGTTAATATTTTCTACAAAAATATTCAAAGTTGCGTCATAAATAATGGTCTGTGCTGCAACTACTTTAATATAGAACGTGGAGTTAGACAAGGAGACCCGCTCTCTCCTTACCTGTTTGTAACAGCTGTTGAAATTTTAGGTATTGCCATTAGAAATAAAGATAGTATCAAAGGGATAGAAATAAATGATTTGGAAACTAAATTGTTGCAGTTTGCTGACGATACAACAGCTGTTTTATCGGATTGAACTCCGCTAACGCACTTTTTAGTTTACTGGAAGAGTTTGAAAAGGCCTCCAGCTTAAAGCTAAATGTTAAAAAGACAGAAGCAAGGTGGATTGGTTCTCTTAAGAATTGTGAAGATCAACCACTCGGAGTTAAATGGCAAACCTGTGTCAAATTCTTAGGGATTCATATAACATATGATATCAAACTGTCAGTTGAGAAGAATTTTAAACAAAGACTGAAGAAAATTAAAAATATGATTAACCTTTGGAAAGTCAGAGGGCTGTCAATCTGTGGTAAACTAACGATTATCAAGGCCTTCCTGCTTTCAAAAGTGATTTACCCCAGTTCTGTGTTAATTACTCCACCTGAAATTATAAAAGAATTTAATACTCTAGTGTTTCACTTCCTATGGAATGGAAAAGATAAGGTTACTAGACGCTCCACCTATGCCCCCTACGATTCTGGCGGTATCAACATGGTTGATTATGAAAACATGGTTAAAGCCTTGAGGTTAAGTTGGACAAAAAGAATAATTGATGATAGCTGTAGTGGCTTTTGGAAACTTTATCTTAATGATCT
The DNA here is from genome assembly GCA_019787425.1 of Platygyra sinensis. Classification (NCBI taxonomy): domain Eukaryota; kingdom Metazoa; phylum Cnidaria; class Anthozoa; order Scleractinia; family Merulinidae; genus Platygyra; species Platygyra sinensis. The sequence goes on along the minus strand of JAHPZR010055717.1, from coordinate 75,683 downwards.
CTTAAGAAGTAATGGAGGATTGTTTGTATTCAACTGTAATTACGCTGTTGATAAATTAAATATATCTAATTATTTCTATTATGAACTGTTATTATGGTGGTCAGAATTACGTGATCTAGTTGATGGTGATGGCGAATATAAATATATTATATGGAACAATAGAAAAATTAAGATTGATGGTAAAACTGTGTTTTATAAACAATATTTATCAAAAGGTATTAAGTATACCAAAGATCTACTTTATGATAAGACAAATATTGACTCTTTTAACATTTTTGAAGGAGAAAAGTCTTTCAATTCTAATTTTTTGACTTGGACAGGATTGAGACATGCTGTTCCATTACATCTACGTACACATCCGCATTCTTTTACCGTCACTCTTGATCCAAAGAACTTTAAATGTCGTAATTACTATAGCTTGTTGATAAAATTTAAGTATGAAAAGCCAAAGAAATGGGCCAAGATTAAAGAAGAATTTGATTTGGAAGATAACTGTATTTCAGAAGCCTTTTTGTTGCCCATAAGAGTTTGTAGCAAATCCTACTTAAGATCTTTTCAATATAAAGTACTGAACTCTATTCTGTTTACCAATGAAATCCTTTTTAAAATAGGTTACATACTAAGTCCTAACTGTTCCTTTTGTCAAGATACCATAGAAACTAGAAACCATGTACTATTTACTTGTCCCTTTTCATACTCTTTTTGGATGGATGTTATTGCCAACATTTTGAATAATATTAGTAGTTGCGGATGCCTCTTACTAAGTGATGTTGTCATAGGAATCTTGAAGGAGGGGATGGATCTAGTCAATTATGTAATAATTCTAGGTAAAAGTTATTTATGGAATTGTAGGCATAAAGATATTAAACCATCAATTAGTCACTTTCAGAGAATTCTTGAAAAGAAATACGAAACTGAAAAATATATTGCTTACAAATCAAATAGAATTATTTCTTTCCGTGATAAATGGAAATCCTATGAAGAATTGTTTTTAAGTGGCTGATTAATAATTAATTTATAATTAATTAATTATTGAACATTGTAGTGAATTTTTGATGACTGACTTAGTAGTTAACATGATTATTCGTTTTTGATTACATTTTTTTTTGTACAAACTTACACTAATAACATGTTAAAAGTAGCAAGGAAAAAAATTCAAATAAAGATTGTTACTTCAAAAAAAAAAAAAACAAAACAAAACAAAAAACAAAAAAAGGCAATTATTTTGGGATATCATGTTCTGTAAGGTAGGCATTGTGCTCTCTGCAGCCTTCTACCGACAACCAAGAACCCATCTTCCAACCTTGGATCAAGAGATTTGATTCTACTCTTCTTCTGGATCCCCTGGCCCATCTCCAGACACTGTATGTTGTCGCTGAATGACTCAACTTGCACCCTCTTCACAAGATAATTCTGAGCAGCTCTCAATTCGCTCAACGCAAGTGCTCCCATTAGATGTGCTTCCTTCTTAGCCCTTACAATATTTGCAAATTGCATCACATAAGCTGTAACTCTTCTTAGTTTGGTCAGCAACAAATACTTCTTCCACCCAAACAGGACCTTGTTTTCCTGAGATGCTCCAGTCCATCTTTCCTTCTTCTTTTCTTTCATGTCATCATTCCTGCAGGGCACTTTGACTTTCTGTTCTGGCCAGAGCTCTATTGATTCATACAGGAACTTGGGTCTGATACCGTAGCGAGAGCCTGTACCAACTTCCATAGGACATAGTCCCCAGGTGATGTCATCTGCAGGATTAGCCTCTATGGGCACATATCTCCAACTCAGTGTGCCTGCCCCTAGTGTGGCCTCCAGATTGCTCATGATTGTGTGAATCTCAGATACGGGTTGCCCACGAATGCTTTGTAAGTGGAGCTTGTCAGCAGATCCAATGTGGGACTGTGCTGGAGTCACTCCAGAAGGTTATCTTCTCTATTTTTGTGACCATTTCTTCTACCAGTGTTTGAGTTAACCGCACAGCAACTAAAGCTCCTATAAGCTCCGGTCAGCAGATAGACTGTGACTTTCTTAGAGCAACACAGCCTTTTCCCATTATAAGACTACACTCTACTGTGTCATCTATAAACGCTCGTCTTAGATAGGCACACGCACCATAAGCATTTTGGCTAGCATCCCAAAACACATGAAGTGCAGTCTCTCGGACAGGTTTCTGTTCTTGAAGAAGGGTTCTCAGAACTCTCACTTCATCAAGCTTTTCTGCTTCCTTGCGCCATTCATGCCACTCTTGAAGATCAGCTCATTTCAGTATGTCATCCCATCCATACCTCATACAATTTAGATTCTGCAGGATGATTTTACTACTTATTGAGAATGGGAGGAGAAGTCCTCGCAGACCCCAAACAGAGAATGCTTTGCTCAAGATCTTCCTCTTCCTCGTACCTGGATCATCCGTCAGTCTGGTCAACTGCAGCATATCTTGCTGGGCATCCCAAATGATGCCCTAAGTTCTGTCTGTTGGTAACTTATCTTATCTCAGTTTGAGGAATCATGGAGATCTATCTTGCTCCGAGATGGTTGTAAGACGTCTGGGTCATTTGTCAGCCATTTGTGTAGGCAGAAACCTCCATGATGCAGCAACTCTGTCATCTGCTTCCTCATTTTAATAGCTTTCTCGTGAAAATCGGTTGATGGTATACAGCTTTCACACCTTGAGGTAAGTCTTCCCCATTCTCATCAGCATTTCACCTCATAGTGAAGTTCGCTCTGGACGGTGCAGACACTTCTACAAACACTGTTTTCTTGAACTGAAACATGTTTGGTTTTTCTCTCAGAAATTCTCTTCATAGGAATCTCTCACATCAGCAGCCATAACAATTCTTCCTTCAGAAAATCTGAGGAAAACTCTAAACAGAGAGGACAGAAGATCTGGTCCTGTGTAAATCTTATTGTTCAAACTTTGTCCCATGAATTTTTCTGATGCATCGTAGACTCTTCTGAGGCGATCAGGTTTTTTGGGATTGATGACAGATCTATGTGGTAAGTACCAAGTCACTTTACTATCGCACTGTACTTCCTCTTTGCTCTGTTTCTTTGCATAACCCTTCTCAATGTCATCCTGGATTGACTTTGCATATCTCTTTCTGATCTCGGGACAGCTCTCAAACTTCTTCTCTAGGGATTGTAGCCTCCTCTTTGCCATTTCATAATTGTTTCATAAAGGTTGTCTTTTCCATTAGTGATAATGCTTGCTTGTCCTCAATCAAACGGTTTGGATCAGCAAGCTTAACCACGCCCAACGGTTCTATCTCTATCTATACTTTTCACCCACTGTATGGAGATGCTACTCTTTGCTCACCAGGTAACCAATTAGTCACCGCCCATCCAAGTGGGGTCTCAACAGCATAAGGTACCCTGTCAAGTTCCGGTTGACCTGAGGGTTTCAGAATTTGTTTTGGTAGAATCCATCCTCAGAAACCCAGGCGCTACTAGCCTGGACGATGTGATGTTTTTGGGTGAAAGTTTACTTCAAGAGCTGGAGAGCCCCTGGGAACTAACTCTTACCAAACCAGTTCCAGAAGTGGTTGAATTCCGTCCTGCTGATTGGCCAGAAAAGTATTTTTCTTCTGGCCAATCAATGAGCAGTTCTAGCCGGATAACACTGTCGCCTTCTTACACAAAGCAGTTTTCTTCATCCATCGACCTAGTTGCTTGGCCCGTGCAACGGGGAGATTGTCATGGAAGGTTTGAGAAAAAATATGTGACCTTCCACGGGAGGTCACCTGGTAGCGCGTGTAAGCGTGCTTCTCAAGAAACAAGCAGTTATTCGAATTGCTACGGTGTAGTATCTTGTAGTGGTGTTGACCGGACAATCTTTGTTGGTAAAATTCTCACAGAATTTGCTGCTAGGGACAAGTCCCTGGGAAAAGTCCCTTTCAGAGTTAACATGAGGGGATTGGTTGCGGGTGATTGTCCCCTCATGTGTAACTGTGTTAGACTAACAAATGATGTAAAACACTGGAACACTCCAAGGAATATTACGGCTCCTTAAACGTTTTATCCAAATCTACGTGCCATATTAAAGAATAGGAAGTAAACGCTTGGCATTTCAGAACAAACAGATACTCTCAATCTTGATGAAACTCACTGTTCAAGTTCCATGTCTGTTTCCCTCGAAAAATTTGCATAACATTACATGTACCCAAACGCAGCCCATAAATATCTAGCTATATCTTCAATTTACTCCAAAAAGTTCCAAACTTTTTAATGTTGTTATCTACAGGGACTATAACCTTGTGTGAAAACAAGGTTAAAGCATCCGAAATGACGAAAAATGTTTGGTAGCAGCTGGAGGCTAAAATGGCGATTTTTGAACTTTCCTTGATTTCGAAAAAACGAAAGTGCTTCAGAACCTTTGAATGGTATTTTGGAAAAACAACTCACTATAGAAGTTATTTAAGCAAAATATGAAAAAAAATTGAGAATTTCACAATTGTCCTCTCATTCTCGCTTCTTAGAGAAATTGACTCTTGAATTTTTGATGAAATACGGGGATGAAATCAGGCATCGTCAAAACACTTCTTAGAGGCAGATGCTTCTCAATTTGCTTCGGTTAACGCAGCTTCAAGGAATGTTTTTTTATTGCATAGCATATGAGCAAATTTTCGTGATATTGAAACTCAATGAATTTGATTGCGGTGAATAAGTTAAAACTGCAGACTGATTCAGTGCTTGGTAATTTTTCTTAAAAAAGATTGAATGTGTGGCATTACACACTTCGCACTGGCTACACAATAATATAATAAGCCATTGTAACTCAAATCTGAATTATGTCCTTTATTTGACATGTGTAACAGTGGAGTTCACATGGAACGTTCATTTACTCAGTCCATCGGGCATGAAGTAAAAAAAGGTGTCAGTGGAAAAAATGGCCGTGGGAAAATCTGAAAGGGACTGAGGGAGACATGGTCATTTTTCCACTCATGCTCTTGTTTTCACTTCACGCCCCAAGCACTGATTGTCTTTCAATGCCAGTGTTGTGTTCAACTGATCTGATGCACAACAAGCATTAAGCTAGTTAGATTCACAAAGGAAATGATTATTAATACAGAATGAAACCTACAAGGTGATCCCAATTTCTCTTAGGTATTAGTCGCATATATCATGATCAAACACTGTAGAGAACTTAAATCTACTAGTTTTTCTGAATAGCTGTAACAAACTACCAACTGCCGGTCATTTATTGAATTTAAAATTTTGACCGGCAGTTGTACACTTCACAGTTGGTGCCAAGCGCATAGAATTATCACTTGCTTCACCTAGTGAGCCCAGCGATAAATTTACGTCTTATATAAATGAGTGAAAAAGAGCCCGGCTAATAACGCTCCATGGAAGCGCTTAGTATTTCTTACAGTGTAACAAACTCAAGTGGGGCCACCCAATTTGCAAAATTTGTAACTGCGTTCAATCCTGGACATAATTAAGTGACGTTTTTCTGCCAATCACAGGCCGAGTTCAGAACAAAAGAATCGGAGTTCATTCATTTCGAACCAATCACAAATGAGGAACTTAGGCGCAGCGGAAAGTTTATTTTCATCGAAGAAAAGGCAACTATAAATATTTTGAGGCTCCACGAATACGGACCAAGCACAAATACATTTACCCAATGATGGCCTGACTGAAGATAAATGGACTCAAAACAGATTTGACTTATTTTACAAATATGTTTATCGAATGACTGGACACGGTCATGAATGTTGTAGGTTGAGGACTCAGTGTACTTACATTGCAATATGAAATATATTTTATATTCGAAATAACTGCCATGTTGAAGACAGACAGACTAAATTTCAGTATTTGGACTCGACAATGGAAACAACGAGGGGCTAAATAAATAAGTAACTGCAAGTTTTTCACTGAACTGTTATAATGGATTGCCAGCAGTTGACGTGTCGGTCGACAAAACAGAGCTACAATTTTGGATACCGATTTTCTTACAACCTCTATTATCAATATTCGAGCAAGGTTTTCTCTTCTCATTACATTTTAGATTACAACTGATCAATTGCAAAAGTTCCAGAACAAAAGGCAATCTTTATACACACATGTCACTTCTAAAAAGAGTAATTTCTTACATTATCATTGAAAAATAAATTCAACAAACCTATCTTGCAAATTGGAATAAGGGTAAAATGTAGACTGGTGCAAATGTGTTGAGCGGTAACAAACTCGATAGACTGAATTGTCAACAACATAATCTTATGTCACTTCTAAACAGAGTAATTTCTGATATTATAGAATAAATTCATCAAACTGATCTCGCACGCAAATCAGAATACAGGCAAATAAACTTTGTTCTGTTCCAACAGATAGATCTGCTCCATGAAAAAGTTAATCAAGATTCAGTACAGGGATGGAAATGTCTACATTTGATCTCTTGTACCGTTCAATAATGTATGGTAGTTCCCAATCCATCCTTTCATCCAAAGGAATCTTGTTTCCGAAGGCTTTTTGAGGATAATAAGATCCCTATCGAGAGTGCTTCGGTCAACATACTTGATGTGGTTTTGCTTCCTCAACCCGGGCCTCATCACTGTGAAGAAAGTACTTGCTGCTCTTTCTCTTGCAGCCTTGAATATGTCAAATTCATTCTTTGACTTTTCTTGCCTTTTCTCCAAGTCTTTGACCACTTTCTTAAGCTCTTGTATTTCTGCTCAAACTTCTGGATGTTTATTGCAGTTGTTGCAGGAGGAAATTCCTTTACATGGACCATTGCTGCATTTGTTCTTGTTGTGTCCTGCAGCGTGACAAAGAGTGCACAGCTTTTGCCGTCCGATGCTTCCATTTTCACAATTTTTGAAGGCTCATGTTTTCTCCGTCAGAAAATCTAGCACGCTTAGTATCTGTGCAGCCAAGAGCTTACTATCTTGCTTAAGCTCTGTTTCCCGCGGTAACCGCTTCCGTTAGAATCCAATTAAGTAGCGAAATATTTGTGGTTTGATTTATGATACCGCTGTGATTACCGCACTATAGACAGGCATAGCTCATAGCTGGTGTTTCAGTTCTACCTAAGACCCCTTGAGATCAAGATCTATTGGAAGACTAGAAGACAAGTTAGAGGAAATTCTCTTTTGAAATCAAGACCCGCGAACGTTGGTAAGCAACAATTTACTCTCTTTAAGGTACAATGTTATGAGAATTTGTTATTCTAAAGTTATAGATTTTGCTAGATTTTGAGTGCTTTTGAGTTCTTTTCTATATCTCACGTGCGCTTAGTTTAGTGATCCTTTTGTCATGAAAGAAACAAATTTTTAGGTGATTTTCTTAATGTAACTATTTTATTTGACCGCTTTGATAAGTGCCCTAAGGCCACAAGAATAGGGATACAAAGGAACAATTAAAGGAATCGTAAACCTATATTGCCTTGGTCTTTTCGACTGCGCGTGTAACAACTCAGGAGCGAGACTTTCATTTCTAACTTGAGTGAAACCACTTCACCTGCTTCTGCAGATAAGAACTTGTCTGATTACACACTTGTGGACCTTTTTTCTCTTCAGCAGTTTCACTTTCAATATTTGCGCTGACAGTGCCAGTGTTGGTCATGGCGCTGTATACATTGTTGAACAACAAGTTTAAAGCTGCATAGCTGATGACACTGAACTTTCACGGGAACCTTGTGAGGTGGAAGGGAAGAGTTCTCTGGGTGGCAAGGTCTGTGCTTTTCTCAAGGATTTTCTTGCCGCTAAAGCTGTTCGAGTTCGGTCTCAATGATTTTTTTTTTCTGCCAACAACAGTTTATGCAGAGAGGGAAACAACACATCCAGATCTGATGATCTAATCTACTTTAGGGAACTTGTTTTTCGAAAACCTCGGCTTTCAAACTCTTCTGCTAATCTTTCTAGTCCAAGTCCATTAGAAATTGAACGTAACCAGAGGAAAACTTCCGACTTTCCTTCTGATATGTTCCAAGCTGTCACAGAAAAGATTTGCGTGGGAACTGCCTCGAAAAACAGTTTGACAATGAAAATTTGGCCTTCGCATGCCATCGTGCCTTGAGAAATTGACAGTGCCAATATGCAAATTTTACTACATCACTATATGTGATACCGATTTGATATTGATTTTTTTTTACAAGCAAGACATGAAATCCACGTGATACGTTGTTCAAAGCCTCGGACTTTTATGTCCGAGTATTGAAATAAATCCTAAATCAGATAGGCACAGTGTCT